>JBBPOK010000020.1:0-142189 GCA_038091415.1 Leccinum variicolor | reverse complement strand
ACACTGGTTTGGAGAGGCGCTCGGTGTAGGGCAAGTCGGCCAATAGATCATAGCCAACGAGATTGTCCATGACTATCATGTACCAACCTCCAGGGAGAACTTCGAATCCTCGTAATTTGGGGGCGAAACCGAACTTTGCGCAATGCAGGTGAGCCTCCTTCGAGTAACGTTTTGTGAATTTGATGCAGATCTGAACTGTAGGGTCCTCTTCTAGTGTACCAAAGAATACGAGCCTTGTCTTGTTGCCGCCCTCGTCGATCTGCTTCGTATAACGGATGGTTTGTGTGCTCTGATCTTCGAGAGAGTTAAACACTGTGTGATATGGGAACAGCATATCGTGAGACTGGTGCTCTTTCACAAGGCCCTTGGATAAGTCTTCGTAGTAAGTCTTCAGCGTTCTGAGAGCTTTGCGGTACGCGGCCATGTGACGTGTCACGGTGAGCTGGATTCGGGTATTGGTGGAATGGTAGTGGAATGCCAGAGGGGTGGAAAGGACTTGCACGACCGGCCGTGAATTCCACACTGCACCAGCGAACACCATGTATGGCCCTGGAGAAAAGCATTTCGTTTCGTTTGTGAATAGTACCGACGACGTTAAAGAGGGATACCTACCAGAGACTACCAGAAGAAAACAAGGCAAGGTACACTTCGACCGCATAGGTGCGCACGTCTTCGTTGCCTCCAAGTAGTGTGAGACAGCTTGCAGATATGGCTCTGAGGTTGATGATCCCATCTCGTTCCTAAACTCGCCGATGAAGAAGGGAGGAAGGTCTGAATCATCGACGGAGAGACTGGAGTCCATCGTGTAATTCGTTCCTGGGACCTTTGTGGAGAGGTCGAGGTTGATATCGACCACTCTGAACACCTCGTCAACCGCTTTTACACGCTGGTCATCGTATTTATGCAGATCCGACATGATGTTTGCCAGCTTGCCAGCAAACTGGTTATCTTCTTTTGTCATTGTTCCGGTGTGGCAGTCGTCTTCAAACTGGCCGAAGACCGGATGCAGCAGAGTTACAGGAATGAGTTCTTCGGAGTCACGAGGACGGCCACAAGGTATCCGCGTCTCTTGCATGTGTTGCGTTTCACGAAATGCAGAAGGTTTCGAACTATCAGATGGTGACTTATTTTGAGCACGCGCTTTGATGAAGTCTTCTCGCGCTGCTGCAATTGGATCCGCTGCTCCAAAGCCCGAGTGTAAAAACAGGTGAGGATTCGTCGGCCCTGTCATGCAGGAATCAGAAAGTATCAGTAAGACCATACAGTCAACTTACTGGTACTGGGGGAAACTTCGACGACAACACGTAAAGGAGCGAGGACTGGCACACCGAAAAAATTGAGCGCCAAATCGACCTTTTTGAGTAGTTCACCGTCACCCGTCTTGTTAAGACGCTCTCGGAGTTCGTTCTCATCTCCAAATATCGATATCCCGTATAAGCGTATTTTGTGGTGGGCTACGTTTTTCAGATTCGGGTACGCGTCCTTGATGCGGGATATAAATTGACCGGTATCTTCACCCGGTTGGATTGGGATTGAAAATTTAGCGCTGAGAGCCTCTCCACGTAACCAACAATCGATTTTCGATGGCACATCTGAAGAACAACAATGAATTGCATGGGGCCAGCTTGGATTTTCTCGGTTGCTTACCCACTATGATATGAATGCTAGGCCTGGGTGGCGGCTCCGGGAATACCTCTGATAGCTCACAATCCCCCATCAAGTGCTCCGCATGCTCCGAGAGAATGAATTTGATCAGATTCTCTTCATAAGGTCTGGGTACGGGATGCTTGGGTTTGTAGAGAGTGAGAGCGCGTGCACCCACATCACGAAAAGCTGCTGGGTCCTCGTTCTTGATAGCCTTTTGAAGATCGTAGACAACCTCTGTTTTTGAGATCATGATCTGGAAGACATTTGTATGATCTACAGAACGGATCCAACAAGTGAGGGTGAGCAGATCCATGGTGGCACGGACGAATGATTGTCTGAAACGAACGGACAAATACTACTATTGTTTGTGGGAAATCAACGGAGTCCAAAAGTAGTCTACAATTGCGAGCAACTTCAAGCGCTTCCCGGGGCCTCCCCTCAGGCTGACAACCCCAAGTCGGTGTACTTTGACCAAATGCTCTAAAAATTCTACCTGGACATACATTCTTGTCCCACAAGATGGCGAGGGGCACTTTGTAAGGCCTAAAATCCGGCCCACATGATTCGTCAAGTGGCGATTGTTGAACCCAGTCGGATCGTGATGCCTGTGCGGGTGCAAATAAGAATGGGGGGAAGAGGAAGCACCAGGCAGGTACATAAGTGAGTCATCCTGTTACTAAACCGCCATGTCCAAGTCTTTGTTATGGACGCACCATACGCAAAACATGGGCGCCAGTGTGATTCCATGCTCAACGTGGCCGTGGTATTCGGAAGCAAGCCTCCTACCTCGTACGCAACACATTAATTGTCCTGCATCGGGGCAGACAAAAAGGCCCACTACTACACCATTTGCCGCAATAACTACTACGATCTACGACCAACACATAATGCATAATGTCCGAAGGCTTCAATCATCAAAGTCCCTGACATCTCTCCTTCATAATGCCGCGATTACGTGCAGTTCTAGAACTCGGGATCCCTCGTTCAACTTCACACGTAACTTTGGGTTCATCTTTGCCTTTTGCCCCAAACGCCCTACTACGTGAGTCGCAATGTCCGATCAAAATAGGTGAGCCATACCCAGAACTCCTTGTGATCTACATTATACTCAAGTTGAACTTTGCAAGTCCTGCCAGACCACTCGAGTTCGAGACCTTGCAACTCCACGCGGGCCAAGTGCCCGATCCCACCACCAAAGCCCGCGCAGTTCCCATCTATGCATCGACCAGCTTCGTCTTCAACGACTCCGCAGTGAGCCTCCGAGTTTATTCGTTTAATACCATGCTGAGACCACGTCCATTGGCAGCATGTGGCCGATATCAGTAGTTTAAAGTGCGTCTATCTGCGCGAGCATCGACTCGACCACAGCCTTGCTACTATATCTGCGCCACAAAGCAACGAGTTCGAGCGAGGCTAATGATTATTTTTTCTTCTTCGCAGGACGGTGGGATACGCCTATTCACGCATCGGAAAACCCACGTCGTGCGTCTACGTTCACCACCCTGCAGCCATCCAGTATTCCGTGACATGTCTCTCCGTCCAGGATGTTTTTGAGAAACGTATCGCGGCGCTCGAGGGTGGATTGGCTGCAGTGGCGACGGCGTCTGGCCCATTAGCGCAGTTCGGAAGTTCCTTTCCACCATCGCGAATTCGGGGGATAACATTGTATCGACTTACGTCCTCCATACGGTTTCTTGGCTATCCCTCTCTCAGCGTCTATTTTTATAGGTCTTATCTCTACGGCGGGGTACGGACTCTATTTCGTCTTCTTTGATCCATCCCCTTCTGATTCGTTCCCGCTAGACATACAATCAATTCAAATGTTCGGTTCGCCATCTGTCCAGAGACATGTCGTCCCTAATATTTTACAGTGACGTTCAAGAAATATGGTATCGGCGTCAAGTTCGTCAATGGAGACGACCCCAAGGATTTTGAAGTAGCCATCGACGACAAGACGAAGGCGATCTACGTCGAGAGCATCGGTAACCCCAAGTACAACGTCGCCCCGATCCCTGAGCTCGCAAAGGTAACCAAACCCTACAGGAGGAGTCTCCGTGATCGGAAACTAACATTTACCATGTCATCAGATTGCACACGATCACGGCATTCCGCTGATCGTAGACAATACTTTTGGAATGGGGGGATACCTCATCCGACCAATCTCACTCGGTGCGGACATAGTCGGTCAGTCGATCAATCATATGCATGTTCCTATTCCAACGACATTCCTATAGTGCACAGTGCGACGAAATGGATAGGAGGCCACGGAACTACAATCGCTGGTGTCGTCATTGACTCTGGCATGTATATTCCTTGACCATCATCAACGTGACTTATCCATGTCGTAGGCAAGTTTGACTGGACTCGTGGCAAATTCCCTTCGTTCACGAGCCCTTCGGAGGGTTACCACGGACTGATATTCACCGAAGCATTTGGGCCTACTGCGTTTGCTGTGAAGCTTCGCGTGGAACTTTTGCGCGATGTCGGACCCGCGTTGAATCCCTTTGGGGCCTTCCTCCTGCTTCAGGGTCTCGAGACGCTCAGTCTGCGCTGTCAGAGGCATAGCGAGAACGCGCTCGCACTAGCGACGTACGCCATCCTGTTTCCTGTGTTTTATTCCGGCGTTTCAGCTTACCCGGACATCTTAGCTGGCTCGAAAAGCACCCCAAAGTCGCATGGGTGTCATACATCGGTCTCGAGAGCCACCCGTATCACGAGCGGGCCAAGCAGCTGCTTCGCCCCAACGCGTACGGTGGGATGTTATCTTTCGGTGTCAAGGGAGACCACGGCATCGCGAGCAAAGTGGTGGACGCTCTCCAACTTGCAAGCAATCTCGCCAACGTAGGCGACGCCAAGACGCTCGTGATCCATCCATGGACGACGACGCACGCGCAGCTGAGCGAGGGGGAGAAACTATCGGCCGGCGTGACGCCTGATCTGATTCGGGTGAGTATTAAACCAGCGTGATGTTGCAGGTGGCTCACACGATGGCAGGTTTCGGTTGGGATCGAACACATTAGGGATATCATTGCCGACTTCGAGCAGGCGCTGGATGTGGTGCCTCTACTACTATCCGACGGGTCTGGAGTGAAAATGAGGAGCGCGTTGTAGGATCCCGGGGAAGAGTTCAATCATTGTACAATACCACCTTGTTGTAACTTGTCGCAGCTTGTTTTCCGACATGGTGAGTTCCATTTACGATGGTGTGGTCTGGCTCACGGGTTCCATCACACTCTACTCAATCGTGTTCGACGTTCGATGTACTAAGAGGTGGGATCTGGCAATAGCCGCAAAATCCACGAGCCCCAACCCCTCGGCGTGGCGCGAGTGTCATTAAAACCACCGACGTTGTGGAAATTGCGGCGGCCATGGAAGGATGCGCCTTTCTCATTTCAAACGTGCGACCATGTCCGCCTTTTTGTAAGGTGCCTTGCCAACTTAACTTCAAGACACCAGTGTGGGCGCAAATGGGCTGTCTGTCATTGGTGAAGGACTGACAAATAATTCTATAATTGGTTGGTTCTTTCCCCCGATCTGCTTCGCCCTTCTCCCACCCCGTCGACTTCCCTGGAACCTTGCATAATTGAGAGGAGCACGGCGACTCTGACCCACCCTAGTGTAGGCGTATATTGTGGTTGAAAGATACTCGTTCAAGATGTCTCAAAAGAGAGCAGTCATTACTAGTAGCCGCATCACTGGGGATGGGGTAATGTTAACACCGCAAGTTCCAGTTGAAATAAGGACCACGATATCGATCATCAGCGGAGCCCCATTCAATCGAGGCTTCTGGTGTTTTGTGGGAGAAGGAAAATACTTTTTTGTTCGACTTCGATCTGCTATCAACGCTGGCCGGCCGGGCCGAAGAAATCCTACTATCGTACCCCCGATGGCGCGATGGCATACAATATTTCTGTAATGCTAGCACGCCATTCGACTACACGCTTAGTATATATGGGTAACTCTAGATCACCCCTTCTTCTCCTCTTAACCCTTCAAAGCTTCACCACCGGCAGTGAAACGTGATGGCCGAGACTCCAAACAGGTGAGCTGACCTTGACCCTGGCCCAGGCTGTAAACATCCAGTTGATCAAACATACGTGGGTGACCACAAACGCTAGACCCCTCGAATTCGAGACTTTGCAGCTCCACGCTGGCCAAGTTCCTGACCCCACCACCAATGCTCGTGCGGTCCCCATCTATTCCACGACCAGTTTCGTCTTCAACGATTCCGCGGTGAGCATCTTCGGTCACTTCTACAAGATCGGGGACTGAGATCGTGCCCAGCACGGAGCCGATCTCTTTGGTTTGAGGTACATCAGCTTTTCAATCCTCCGTTGAGGCGATTGGCGATTTATTTTCTGCAGAAAGTTTGGACACATTTACTCTCGCATCGGAAATCCCACTGTCGTGCGTCCATCACTCCCACCCTATCTTAGTCTTCCAGAAATAGATGTCCGTGCCAGGACGTCTTCGAGACCCGTATGGCAGCTCTCGAGGGCGGGGCGGCTGCAGTGGCCACCGCGTCCGGCCAATCGGCCCAGTTCCTCGCCATTTCAATGCTTGCGAGCTCGGGAGACAACATCGTATCGACGTAAGTCTGCCTTGTATGTCTTGACTGTCCGCTTTCTCAGCGCGTTTATTTGTTGATAGTTCTTATCTCTACGGTGGGGTACGAAATTAATTTATCTGCTTTGATCCGTCCGACTCTGATCCGTTCCCACTATGTAGACATACAACCAATTCAAAGGTTCGGAAGTTCCGTCCATCTCGGGGATGTGTTGTCACGCATGCTGTTACAGTCACGTTCAAAAAGTTCGGCATCGGCGTCAAGTTCGTCAACGGAGATGACCCCAAGGACTTTAAGGCGGCCATCGATGACAAGACGAAAGCTATCTTTGTCGAGAGTATCGGCAACCCCAAATACAACGTGGCCTCGATTCCAGAGCTCGCCAAGGTAAGCAGTCCGTATGTGAGGATCCTCCATTGACATGGCGCTCTGCGGTGCTATCAGATTGCACATGACCACGGCATACCGTTGATCGTTGACAATACTTTTGGAATGGGAGGATACCTCGTCCGACCGATCTCCCTCGGTGCGGACATCGTCAGTCAGTCAACTCGCCGTATGCATATTCGTGCCCTAGTGACGTCTGCACAGTACACAGTGCGACAAAATGGATTGGCGGCCACGGGACCACAATTGCTGGTGTCGTCATAGACTCTGGCATGTACCACTGTCTTTGTCTCAAAATCGACCTGACTAATCTCTGCTGCAGGAAAGTTTGACTGGACTAGTGGCAAATTCCCATCGTTCACGACCCCCTCGGAGGGTTACCACGGGCTGATCTTCAGCGAAACGTTTGGATCTATCGCGTTTGCGGTAAAGCTCCGTGTAGAACTCTTGCGTGATCTGGGGCCGGCGTTGAACCCCTTTGGAGCGTTCCTTCTCATCCAAGGTCTCGAGACGCTCAGTCTGCGCTGTCAGAGACATAGCGACAACGCGCTCGCGTTGGCGACGTGCGTCATTTCGTCTTCCCGCCTTTCGTTCCAGCTTGCTCAAAACCAGAACGACTTTAGCTGGCTCGACAAGCACCCCAAAGTCGCATGGGTCTCGTACCTCGGCCTTGCGAGCCACGAGTACCACGAGCGGGCCAAACAGATACTCCGCCCGAACACGTTCGGCGGTGTGCTGTCATTTGGCGTCAAGGGTGAAAACCCCAGCGTGGCCGGCCAGACGGTGGACGGGCTCAAGCTGGCGAGCAATCTCGCCAACGTAGGCGACGCCAAGACGCTTGTGATCCATCCGTGGACGACGACGCACGAGCAGTTGAGCGAGGAGGAGAAGTTGACGACGGGTGTGACGCCGGATCTGATTCGGGTGAGTATCTGTTGTTTGAAGTATTCTGTGCCAGTTGCAGTACCGACTGATCGTGGCATGGCAGGTCTCGGTCGGGATCGAACACATCGACGATATCGTTGCAGACTTTGAGCAGGCGCTCAATGAAGTGTGACGAGCTTGCAGTGCGAAGGGAAGAGTATGCTGTAGGCAGAAAAGCTTCGAAATGATATGCATGTGACATGTTACAGGACAACATTGTTGAAAACGAGTGCGAAGAACATTGACTTTGTGAACTTGCCGTCGCCAGCACTCGGACCTCGATTCACGGCAGTATGACCTGGGATGGTTGCAGAAACATCCCCGGGACTGCCCGACCACCCGTACCACGTCGAAGCAAAGCGTATAAACACGCTCGGGGGCATGCTGAGTTTTGAAGTCAAGAGCGACGTCGACGTCGACGGGCTCGAGCTGGCGAGCAACCTCCCTAAAGTATGGGGACGCCAAGACGCTGATGCATGATGCATCCTGCGTCGACGACGTAACATTCGCAGCTGGCGTCTTACGCAAAGTGCTTCATTGAGAGGTTCACATCGGTGTCACGTAATTATCTCGAGATTCATATCAATGATTGGGTCAAAGGACATAACCTCGGATCGACTGTAACGTACAACACTGCCTTCCTAGATTGCAGGTATCACGCATTTCCCTTCCCTTCAGTGCACATTATCAATGTTCAACAGCGACAGGAAGCATCTCACAACTTGTTCTGAATCCTCGGAGGAACTGGATTTGAGCTCGCCTTGAACACAGGCAGACTGCTATGGTACTGCTTCAAGGCCGCAACTGAAACGATGGGCGCCGAGACGTAGGATTCTATTTTGAGATCGTTCAGGTATTCTTGAAGGTGCGGCATAGCCTGTGTGATTGCCTCATGCAGGCGCACCCGCTGTTCGTGGCGCGACAGACCGCCCACCTCAGAGTACCACGCCGAGTCAGAACCGATCACGGCGCATTCGTACAGATCGACGATCGGCTTGGGTAGACCCCGCTCGACAGCGGCAGCGTAGGCCAGAGCATGACCGATGGCTTCGATGGTGGATTCAGCCTGAGGGAGGAGTATGTTGAAATCTTCGCCGCGATGACCGCCGGGAAGCTGCTGTAGCAGCGCGATGTTCTCCTCCAGCACCGACGCGGCATGTCGGGCAACGATGGATTCGGACGTGTCCGGGAGAGGGATGCTGTACCTCTCTAGCAGAATCTCGGAGAACAACCGGATGCACAGCGTGAGGATGTCTCCCTCGGAGATGACAATCCCCTTCATGTCGTTCTGGAGAACACGGTCGCGTGAGCTTTCTGCGTCGACTCGAAAGAATGTAAGTTTCACTGACCTCGAACCGGGCCATGAGGTTGTTTTCAAAGGTGCCTTGTGCACCACATCGCTCAGCAACCTCAGTCACGCAGCTTTGTGCGTGCCGGCAAACGGTCGCCTTCACTATGACGGCCAGACCATGGCGGACACTGGGATCGATGGACTCGTTCGTGACCTGGCCGGCTGTCGTGGAGTACCAGTTCTGCATCACCAAACTCAGAGCGACAGCACGCAAAATGGGCCACTGCTGAGTGCGGAAAGATATGATGGGGATAGGTTTGTTCTCCGTTCCCATAACGCAACGGTGCATCGAGTACTTTGCACCGATGAAGGATGTAATCCTGAGCATAGAAATGCAGGACGCGACAACAGACATCGTTCCACACGGTACGCGCCAGATCTCGTTCCACCAGGCCTTCAATGGAGATTCGGGCAAGGAAATGTCATCCAAGTTTGAGGTTACCAGTGCAGTATCGGGGACGAGTACGTGGTCGAATCCGGTGAGCGAAAAGTCCAGTGGTGCCGTGCCAGCACGAGGACCCAACCGGATGGACTGGACACCCTTGCACATCTCGTGTTCGCTGCAAATGGGTACGATGAAAAACCGAGGTCCTCTGTCCTCCCCGTCCACAATCAACCGAGCCATCACCACGGCTTCTTTGGGAATTCCAAAGGATAGCGTAGTGGCGGGCATATACCTGCTCGTTTTTTCGGTCAGATATTGTAGAACTGGAGAATAACATGTATACTGACTTCCATGCCTCTTCTCTAGGTGTATTGATAACGATGCCTTCTGACGTCTTAGTAGCGGTAGTCTCTACGTTAAATGTGTCCAATCCATGCCCTCTCTCGGTCATGAGGAAGAGACCGACGGTTTCGAATGTCAGGAGACGATTCATCAGTGGTTCGAGGTCGGGTCTTTGACTAAGATGGCGAGAGAGGGTTCCGATAGCCAACCCAAAGTGAACGAGCAGTATCGTAAACATGGCACCATCCAATGCCATGACGGGGTCGGTCATCATGGACCAATATTTAGGGGAACAATCTTGGACGTCAGAGGCAGACAATTCTGTAGGGCAAGGTGAATATGGGCAATAAAGGTAACGAGTCAGAGGACGTACTGTACGTTTGTATCACCAATTTTGTACGCTGGTAAGAAAGCGAGACGCACTTGTCCACGGACATGAACTCGGTTGCAGTGGTGAACAGAGGGTGCTGAGAGAGATCGTGAGACATGCTGAGCAACGATGGTTAGTAGGAATGGGAACGCTTTGTTACGAGCAAAATAGATCTCGAATTAAATAGTTTGCAAATACGAGGTGTAACGTTGCGCCGCTTCAACTGTACCAGGTTGGCCGGTACGAACCAATCAATCCTTTTTCCGTCGAGGCGAGGCGCTGTTTCTTACGAGTGACAGATCGACGACCAAATGGTCTCATGGCGTAACGGTTTATTCCATGTCATTGGCCCGATGTTGGCCCAAAGGTTATATTCACGTTGAGCTTTTCATCCGCCAAAACATCGTCTCGTTTATCGGGATCAGTCGCCGCTCATACTCAAGAAAGTGCACATATGTACTTACTGAGAGAAAGATTACTTATTAGTCACAAAATCATACTCGACGAATCCACGTTTCCGATGCCGAATGTCGAACTCCTTTGGCGAAGGTTTGCTACAGTAGTAAGTAAGCTGTAGGGTGCAGTTTTGTTTTGAGTGTTCTATGGAAGATTCTACATACCACGCCGCACGCCCGTGAGCCGAGAAGTTGGCAGCCGCCATCGTGATTGACAGCTTGACATTGTGCGCATGCACAGAAATGTCGTCATGGACCGTAGCACCGGGTTAATGTTGACGCAGCTCGGCTAAATATGGGATTTGCTGATAGGCTGACGGGCTGCCTGGACACGGTCAAAGCTTCAGTTGGGAGGTCTATCATATCTATGATAACGGCGAGAGAGAGGACGACGGACTGTCTATTCCAGTGCATCCTTGAGACTGCTTTGCGTTCCGCATTCTGAATCCTGACGGATGCACTGGGTCTGGTAAATAATGTTATACAGTTCAATTGGTGCCTTAAGAAGGGGAGCCTGAGTGAACCTAACTTTTTGCTGTCCTGGACTCCTGGACTTCATGGGGATCTTGGTCAACGCGACGAACCTGGAGGCCATGTCGAGCGTCCGAACTCCCCCATAATAACGGCCCTGTTTCGAGATGACAGTATGTGAAATGCATGCCTACTTACCAAGCCAGCTGTATCGGCTGACCGGACCTAAATGAACTGATGAGTCGGACCAGTCACCAATGATTGATCTGCACGTAGCCGCAAGTAAAATATCAGCCTGCACCCCAGGTATGCCCGGCAAAAACATGGTAATCCCCAGGGACCACGAATAACCCAGTGTGATTGCCCTTGACTCGGACGTCCACCCTACATAACAAAGCGACCAAATCCAAATCGCATCCATCCATCTTTACCCCGGACGCGCTCATGGCCTCGGTCTCTATGAGTCGTCCGAGTAACGTACCCTATGGTCCAGACGTGTACAGTACGACAGCGACGGCTGGTGTGGCTGCGTTGGGTTTTGTAGCGTCTTCGGAGTCCCAGGATTATCAGGCAAAGTTGAAAGGCGAGAGACACGTACTTAGCTCCGACTCGGAGAAGTTTGCCGGTTGGGTCGGAGCTAGCTGCGACGTTGAGCTCCATCAACTCGTGCGCTCTCGCAGGACCGACTCGGTGCTAGCGCTCACCTTGCATTGCCCGTCCGTCGCCTGCCCTCACAATCTCCCGCCCAATGCGCTCCCAAGCTCACGCCCCTCAACTACCCGCACCCAGCACACCTTCACCGCGATTCGCCTTCACCTCCCACAATCACCCGCACCAAATGTACTCTTGAGCATGTGCACGCGCTCTGACAACAAGGCGCTTGAGGACGGATGGGCGTAAGTCTTCATTGAGTGGTTTACATTCATGCCATCCGTCGCAACACCTCCTGACCTGACCCTCCGCTACCCGCGCTCGACAGCAGCACCAAATATGTTGCCTCTTGACCCGGCTTCCAAGTGCACAACCACACGCCGTCGACCATCTTTCAACATCGACCAACGCCTTTCACGATTTACTGCCTCGCCTTTGACCCTGCCCTCCCTCACTCCGCATCGAGCAGCGTGCTCCGCGAGTTCCTTCAGCGTCTCCGTGCGTAGCCTAAACGCCTTCGAGGATCCCTCGATCAGATCAATAGGTCATCGTTGGCCCACCGGCCTTACCGCGCCGCCGCGAACTAGATTGGTCACCAGTCTACTCTTGTACCTCCCCCCATCCTCCCCCGGTGTCTTCGCGTCGAAACTGAGTTCCGACACCATCAACGACATCTCTCTCTCTCTCCTTCCCTGTTTGCACCACTGACGAATGGTCAGACTATCACGATGATACGTGGTGGTGGGAGAGTGGTGGCTGCGACGTTGATTGAAGGTGTCAGTTGGGGGACGTCGCGCGGAAGAGTGTGGTCTCTGCTCACCTTCGGAAGCCCTTACCCTCACCTTCGTCGTCCCGAAACGCCGCTGCTCCACCAGCCTGGCAGGTTCGTGTCATCCGGCGACTCCGGTCGTCCCCGCTCTTCGTCAGTCTCGCATCCGTCATCTGCCATCCGAAGCTGGCGTACCACTCGACGGGTCTTGATACCGTTCAGTAAACCAGTCAGCTACACAACCAGTAACATGTTCGATTGTGAATTATATACAAGTGAAGAGACGTAGCAAACGTGAGGAAACCATACAACCATACAACCATACGGCTAGACATCATCCGATAGGCACTAGGCACCAATATGTACATACAGAATCCGCTGATCGAGCGGAACACTACCAGCCAATGAGTTCGTCGTCTTGTGGAGCGCCAACGCCGCTCGAGTGTGATCCAGCCGACCAGAATCATCCAACATATTATCGTAAAACTTGGACACGATCTTGTTCGTCTCTCCATCGTCCACCGCCCACATCGTCCCAATCACAGACCGGAACCCTGCAAACTGCATCGCCGAAGCCAGGTGGATCACCTCGTCTGGACTCTCCTCGTCTCCAACCGTCGTATGACAAGCAGAGAGGTAGGCAAACTGCGGGTTCTCCAACTCCAATCCCATGATCCGTTCCACGGTAAACCGACCGTCGTGAAGTCCGAATGCAGAGTCAAACGGTTGTTCCGTGTTTGGGATGCCGTGACAAGCAAAGTGAACCCACTGGCTGCTTTTCAGCTCCTTCGAGACTTGAGATATCCTCGATTCTGGACCATCAAGGCGGATATACGTCGCGAGACCCTGCATACGGTCGGCGACGATGGATAGTTCGCTACCTACGGAGAAAAGTTCGCTTTCACCTTTGGCACTGGCCTGGCCTACAGCAAGGAAACGTTGCTCGTGTATCGAAGTCGCCCCCGACGGACCATTCCGTCTTGCACGGATGAGGGCAGTCAGAGTGGGTGTGTAAGACGAGATGTACAACTCGGAGAAACTCCTTTGGCCCTTCCGATATGGACTAGCCGCGTGCAATGGAAGAAGGCAGAACTCGGCAGTGGGACACCACCAGATACGTGAGCAAGGCGGAACTGTCGTCTGGAGAAAATCGGCGATTGGCGAAACGACCTCATCCCAAAGGATTCTCAGGAAGCAAGCAAGGTGTCTGCCCATGTCCATTGTTTTTGCATCCAAAGTCAAGGATTGTAGATCCGACGACAGGTCCTGAACACGAGATCTCGTGATTTGCAATGGAATATGGACCGGGTCTCTGTCGAAAAAGACAACGAGGGCATCGCAGGTATGCTGGCTAGCATTCACGATGACCACAGGTCCGCCACTGGCAGCGTGCTGGAGTCCGGAGAAGGAAGAGGGGAGAAGGAATTGAGCCAGACCGGGTAATTTCCGAATTTTGGTAATTGCGGACTTCAGATGAACATTAAGACTGCATAGCTTGTTGTGCTGATCTGGACATTGTGAAGAATGAATTGTGTTGCGCATTTCCGATGACAGTTGAGCAAAGTCGTCTGCAAGGGCCTCTCCTTCCGGGCCCGACGCGATGACGTCTTCGAGAGGGGAACGGAGACGAGCAATCTGGTTCCAAAATACACCCCGGCCTTGCTCCAGCAGCTCGACAGCTTTTGTTGCACGCTGGTTGCGGAGACAAGCGGAAAATGCGTCCATTGCTAGGGATGAAGCGTGGTCCTTGAAAATCTGCAGATGATTGGGTATGGATGGCAAAATGGCCAGATGCTGAACGAGTATTCGAAGAGATGTTTCATATGCGAGAAGCATTGTGGGATGGGAGAAATCCTCAACTACCGAGATCCATTCCTTGGCTGCAGAGAGATCAGTTTGCGAGACTGTGTGTGAGATATTTGACAAGTCGGTCACCGGCGTGTAGAGACTCAGTAGATCCTTTCTGTCCTTCAACTCCCTGGACTGGGTGAACCGAACACGGAGACAATCTGCAAGTCGACATAATGACCGTGATCGTTCGGGGTGACTGGATGGGCAAAGGTCGAGGGCTTGTCTGCCAAGGATGATAGCCTCATTGAGGTCCGTCATATCTCCAAGACGGTTGTAACGACACGAAAGATAGAGTGCGACATTGATCAATGACGCTGAATGATCCGGGTGCCCTGACGGGCGGAGGTCGACGGCTTGTCTGCCAAGGATAATGGCCTCATTGAAGTCAGTTGTATCTCCAAGCTGCTTGTAGCGATCACAGAGATAGTTTGCGACATTGTTCAACGACCCTGAACGATCCGGGTGCCCTAATTGGCACAGATCGAGAGCTCGTCTCCCGAGGATAATGGCCTCATTGAGGTCCGTCACATCTCCCAGCTGGTTGTAACGACAGCAGAGATATTTTGAGACATTGTTCAACGACGCGAAACGATCCGGGTGTCCCGACGGGTGAAGGTCGAGGGTTTGTCTGCCGAGGATGATGGCCTCATTGAGGTCAGTCATATCTCCAAGCTGGTCGTAACGAGAGGAAAGGTAGAGTGCGATATTGTTCAACGTCATTGAACGACCCCGGTGCCCTGACGGGAAAAGGTCGAGGGCTTGTCTGGCGAGGATGATGGACTCGTTGAGGTCCGTCACATCTCCAAGCCGCTTGTAACGATAGGAGAGATAGAGTGCGACATTGTTCAATGACGCTGAACGATCCGGGTGTCCCGACGGGTGAAAGTCGAGGGCTTGTCTGCCGAGGATGATGACCTCATTGAGGTCAGTCATATCTCCAAGCCCGTTGTAACGATAGGAAAGATAGAGTGCAACATTGTTCAACGACGTTGAACGATCCGGATGGCCTGATGGCCGAAGGTCGAGGGATTGTCTGCCGAGGATGATGGCCTCATTGAGGTCCGTCATATCTCCAACCCGGTTGTAACGATGGGAGAGATTCCCTGCGATATTGTCCAACGACGTTGAACGACCCGGGTGCCCTTCTGGACAAAGCTTTAGTGCTTCTCTGGAACAGACAGTGGCTTCCTCGATGTCCCCTATTGCTCCCAAACGGTCGTAACGATGACAGAGATGAAAGTCAAGTACATTTAGCGACCTCCATCGCATGTGGTGACCGGGTGGGCAAAGATCCAGTGCTTGGCGACCAAGGACGACTGCCTCGCTAATGTAGTCCGTCCCGTCCCCTTGCTCAAACTTGGCGAATGCCGACTCTGCTCGTGAAAGTATCTCATCGACTGAAACAGTCGCCTCCCCAGTGAAGTCCTTCAGGTCCTGAGCTGTCTCATGCTTGGCACAAGGAGACGACTGCTCTGTGGCTGACACCAATGTCATTTCAGTGCTCCTCTCGCAGACAGAAAAAAAAAGTAAGCACCTTCTGGTGTTGTCATCGTGTCTCAACTAAAGGTTCACTCGGGTGAAACCGCTGGGATTCCTGTGAGGGCCGGAGGACTTGAAACAACAAGGTCACGAAAGTTACACACGTGCCCACCGCCTAATGAATGGTCCTTCCGGTATGCAACGCATTGATGTCGGTTTCTCTCAGTTTGGTCATACCGACAGGACACCAGTAGTACGTCGTATTGCTTGTAGGAACTTGGAAGGGGAGCGTGTTGAGCAAGAGAAGGTCGCGGGACTGTACATTGGACGCGTCGGGTGGTGGGGGGAACGTGGGGTGAGGGTGATTCGTCTCAAGATTTTTTTGTCTGAGACGGACGCTGGCGGCAGTCGATTTGGAGGGCATGGGGGAGGACAGCGTCGCAGTAGCGCTACCAAGTCAACGTCTCAGCCTGCGTTGGATGGACACGGTGGATCGTAGCAAACAGGCCTACCACAAATCGCACCGTCGATCCATCCATGCGAGATAACGTTTCTTGTCCCCATCAATCGCACGAGCGTCTTGAACACCGGGCCGTCACCTCCCGCATCCAAGGGCCAAGGTCCGGAAGGCCGTCCTGGGAAGAAGCCCGTGCACAGGAACTGTTTGAGATTCACATACGATAAGCACCTTCTTATCCACCTCAACACCAACAGAACGACGCACTGGCAATGCAATCCCTAACAAAAATTCAAGAACCTGACCCCGGGGCCCGGGTCCTTGGTGTTCAAGTTAACGTGCAAGGCGCCCGTGGACGTGTGTGCGTCGTCGAGATGTAACTCGTTCTGGACGAAAGAACGTTACGACGTTGGGCATCCTTGTCGCCGATGCCAACTTCAAATCGGAAGAGGCGTGACGAGTCGAAGAGCGCACTGGTATTCGGAACAACAGGCCCGAAGCTATCTTTCTGTCCTGTGGAAAAAGTGTGTAACCGAACGAACGAGGAGTAAACCGAGGATATGGCTCAATTGAGAGAATTTGAGACAGTCCACCACCGATAATGATGACGCTTTCAAACCTCGGTGAATGTCGATGAGCGGCCACGTAGCACTCGTGCTTCTTTTGTTAGTCCGCATATCAATCTCTGCATGAGTTCCTCGAAATCGTCGTCGACTCATCGTTAGCATTCCTTCCCCTCGACTTTGCAGTCCCAGATGAAATCAGTCGAGGTCATCAATGGCATTTACATGTGGATCAAAGTAGCACGAGGGTAATAAAAAACTATAAGGGCGCATATTAAGTCATCGGAGAAGACACAACAAATCAAGACCGAGGAAAACAAGATATTACGACCAATCATAACTGCAACGCAAGTGATTCCAACATCTATATCCTAGTCAGGAGGTATCGTATCCGGGTAGATAGATGTACGATCGTCAAACGTAATAGTTGAGGCCCCAAGGCAACCTCGGTACCCACTTGCCTACCCGGTTCTTGAACCAGCACCAAGGGAATGCAGGGTCGCAGTCGTCAGGTTCACCGGGAGTTGGTTTTGGCTCCGGCTCTGGTTCCGGTTCCGGCTGGCCTGGACGACACTGAGATGGAACTCTGTCGCCCTGTGGGAGACGTTAGCGCAAGTCCTAATACAGTGACGTGGCAGGACTTACATTCGAGCGAACACCTCCACCCCATGGTGTGCTGCCAACAACCTTGGCATTCACACCCATCCCCCTCTCCGCGAACCCTTCCCAGATATCGCAAACGTTCTCGCCACCCGTCAAAACCTTGTCGGCTTCGATAATAGCATCTCTTGCGTCAAAGAAGCTGGGGCTGCAAGGTTGCATCTTCATTCCATTTAGGACGAGTTGCAACAGCAGCGTGTTGCCATGCTTTGGAACCAGTGGGTTGGGTGATCCAGTCAGACGGTTGAAGGTCTGAGGTCGATAGAAGTCGTTGGGCGGAAGCGCACCATCAGCATCCGGGACAGGAGGGAACAACGTCTCAGAGAAGCCATGTTTGGCGATGAACCGTTGCTGAACAACCCATAGCATCTGGGCCCACACTTCGCCAATGGCATGGACACCCCAGTAACCTGGCTTGTCCAGGGTCTCGTACGTCGATGGATTGATATCGAGGTCGGTAGAGTACGGGTAGTTGCGGATACCCTTCGCGCTATTGGCAGCCCAGGCACCCATGGGGTAGTCCGTGTACGTCGAGGTGGAACGGACGGAAGTAGCGACGAAGTCTGAGCGAAGTCAGCTGCTTGCAACCATTAGACCAATAGAAATTGAAACTGACCTCCCCAACCTTCACCCATTCCTCCAGACTCTCCCCAGCCAAGGCATCCAGAGTTCTTTGGTCCACCGGTCAGACGAGTAGAAAGACCATGAGACAGTTCATGGATAACAATGCCAGCCTCCATGTCACCATCAGGGTAGGGTGAATCAGTGTTCCACAGGTACATTCGGCAACGGCTGCACGACAACATGAGAAGGAGCAAAAGGAAATCATGGGTCAGTTAGTACGCACCCATTCTGGCCATCAGGTGGGGTCATGAAGTTTGCATTATTGAAACCGCTTCCGTCCTGTGCGTTTGCGATAACGGCATCGCCTTCTGCACCACCCCTCTCGAAGTTGAACTGCTGGAAGTTGCCGGCAACCTCGTTGAAACCATAACTGTTAAACTATGAGAGCGAGCAAGCAAATCATGTGACTGTACGTGCCGATGGAAGAGATCGTGGACCATGTTGCTGGTATAGAACAACTGCGTAACAGTTGAATTGATGTGTCCCTTTGCTTCTACCATTGACTCTGCTTCATCAGCCGCTGGCTTGGGAGAATATGGGTATGCAAAAGTAGAATCCGCGTCAGCTGTGAATGGGCGTGAGCCAGGGCTAGCGAACAAAGAGAGACGGGATGGGTACCTGCTGGGCGGTCGTTGTAAATCCAACGATCCCTGCCTTCCCAGTTTTCATGTGCAAAAACATTGTTTCCCCACGTCGTCTTGGTCGTGCGCCAGTACGATTCCGCTGAACGGTCGAGTCAGTTGCCTGCAGTTGGAACCACAATCAGACGAGCACTCACCACAGGCGGACTTGTGATTCCCGTCAATACTGGGATCTTTAGTGCAAGGAAGAGCATGCCAACCCGCCGGGGAAGCCGCGGTGTCACCAGATTCCTTTACAAGTTCTCTGCCGTATGACAAAGGGTATGAGGCCCCACCTGAAAGAACGCATTAGGTGACGAAATAAAAGGGAAAAAAGCGCACATACTCGGTTGACCATGACTGGCAGCCTTCTTTACCGCAGCCTCTGGGGGGTCGTTGGTACCCCAAGGGAAAACAAGATAGGAAGCCTTGGTGTATTCAGGAACCTCTGGGTTCTTTGAGCTAGACGACTTGGAACCTAAGGAAAGATGTCAATCAAAAAATAGCAGTCAGGAACAAACCGCACTTGCCTTTCATCCCCAAGGCTTTACCCAGTCTCCTTCCAGTTCCTTTGGGTGCAGAGGCCACCGAGTCAAAGGTAGACCCAGGTGGAATGAAAGCACCGAGGTTGGGGAGGCGGTCGTCTGTGTTCGCGAACAGGCAAAACAGTTAATTGTCAACCAGAGACGCGAGTTGAAGTCCGCACTCACCCCCAGAGACGATCGGCATTGGCATTGGGGAATCGCTCGCCCAATCGACGACGCTGACGATGCGGTGGGGGGTCGATGCCGTGATGGTGGTTTCGTACCAGTTGTGTTCCATCTCGACTTCGAACTGTACGTGGTAGGGATGAGAAAGGGGGAAGACTGTGGCGTAACTATACATACACGGTGGACCAACTCGAGCTTGACGCCGTGGTCTGTGGGGACCTGCATCCAGACGACGCGAGATTTGACCTCGCTGACTGCACCGGGCACGTTGGTCAACGACATGCCGACAGTGGTGTGTTCCCCAAGGAGATGTGTTTCGGGGGTCATGATGATGTTGCTGGCGTGGTCCTCGATGTTACCCTGGAGAGACCCATAGGCAGGGTGACTCTCTGGGAGAGCGGAAGCGAGGAAAGTCAAGAGTGGGCGTCTCGGGTCCATGTCGACCTTGCCTGAACGCGTGGCAGAGGAAAGGAAGGGCACGCTAGCACAGTTTGAGCCGTGGAGGTGCTCGAGATTGGCAAGACCATGGGCAACCCTCGTGCGGTCTGTGGGAGTGAGGGGTGTCTGGAGGAGAGAGCGGTGAACGTCGAGAGCGGATGCGAGTTGAGTGCAATGCCCGGCGTGGGGATGGACAGGAACGTGGGAATTCTGCTCGGCGTTTCCAATGAAGAACTTCGGGTTACGGAATACGGGTCAACGCGGGCGGCACGGAGAGAATGAGAACACGCACGGAGTCACCAAAGGAGAGTACCCTCCCGTCTTTGATGTTGAGATTCACGTGCCCGTTGGCCACCTCGATGCCGCCAATGACTTGGCGGGCGTAGATGTGGGTGACCCCGGTGGCATGGTCGGTGTAGGAGTCGGGGCGGATGACGTAGGTCCGTCCAGCGTTGAAGTCGTCGTGGTGGCTCAGAAAGTCGAATGCGACGGCATAAGGACCCTTTGAGACGTCGAGGGTAGCAGAGGGATGAACGTCGACGGACTTGAAGTGTGCGTGGGGAAGGTCTGGACCGAAGCCGAGAGTCTTTCTACGAGCGGGAGAGAGCGGGGGAGGGGCGGAGTGAGCGATTGAGTGTGCTGCGAGGCCAAGCACGGCGAGAGTGACGGTGGTCAGACTGCGCATGTTTCTGAGACACCTGGCAGGTGGGATAACTCAACCCTCCGGGTTTTAAAGCAATGTGGAGTACGTAATTAACCCCCCCCTCTATCGCGAGTTCCGATTGGTCGATTATTGTCACACGACCCCCACGTCGGCATGGTAGTCCACCCTTCCCATTCCAGCCTTCCACGACATTCCTGCAAGGCCTGCACGAGTCCTCTCTGGCCTCGAAACGGACCTCCAGCACTACGAGGCGTGCCCTTATTAAGCCTGCTTATCTGTCTACTCCTTGATCCACCCGTTATTTAGTCCGCCTGATTGTTTTGTTGACACCAAACGTGACTCCGCCCTGTCTCAGTCAATAGTATCCTTACTTCGCCGAGATGAATCACGCGCCCATGGCACTTTGTCTCCCCACCATACCTAGCCACACCGGCCCCGCCATCCGAAAACCATCCAGTTTGGATACCGTCACGTAACAACGCAAACGCGTCCTTGTTCACCTCAACAGTCTCAAATTGCGAATTTCGAATCATCATCGATGGTGTCTTCGTCATTCGGAAAAACACACCTTATCTCGCTCCTAATACCATCGTATCGATGGCGTCTACCGCCGACTATCCAGAAGCACGCGAAACCTCCGCTCACACGAGTATGTATGTATTGAATCGACTTCGTCAGATCAACTCAGCCTATCTGCAGACTCGAGCCTTGTAACGTAACGGCGGAAGGTGAGATATTGTTATTGTCTCACGAGCCTTGATTGGCTGGCGGAAGCCCAACCAATACACTGGATCCAAAACGGGTTTAGTTACCCTCAGGGAGGGGACTCCGCCTCCCTGCGGGTGCATAGCCAGATAGGCTCTTATCGCCCATGATGCTTATCTCTGTACGACGTCAGACGTCAGCTTGAGTGACGACCGTCTTATGAAACATAATCGATAATCACACAAGTCACACGCGTCTGCCACATGCACCGACCTTTGCAAAAGAATCACGACAGCAACGGTGATTGAATCAAATATCGGGGATTGACGACTCAACTGGCAGCAAGCACGACATAGATTTCATATCTTACCGCGGCAATCTCATGCCACACCCGCCCTCCACATCCTGTGGGAGGGAGCAGGGAAAACGGAGACGTGGGCCAATATTGGTCTTCACAGCCGCATGATGACTTAACGCTTCATACAATCGACACCGGTGGCGGTGCTGAAGTATTTTAGAGTTCGTTCCCAGCGGAGACGCGATTGTGAGGCACCGGGTCACATCGGCGAGGGGGGCAAGCTATGTATTTCAAAGCTGCGTGCAATGAACGACCTACTTTAAGCACCTCCTAGGTGGCTCCTTGGGAGTTTGGGACAAAAATGTCACCGAGCTCAGGTGGCATACAGTTTACTTCCATTGCCAGCAGCGCGTCCCCGGGCAGTACACCCCCCCACGTGTTGTTGTACTGATTTAAAGCCACAACGACCCCGTTTTCTCACCATGCCAGCACTCGTCCGTCTTTCCTATCCGATGAGCCAATACAACAACGTCATCGATAACGTGCCCGGCGAGCCCGAATCAGCGTGACTCAATGCGATTTCACTGCCCATCAGCACTGCCACACGGATATCTCGGTCCTCGATCGACAAAGTGGGCGTAGACTATCTAATCTATCAGTGTAGTACTTCTTACAACACGAAGTATGATTTCAACATAAAAATGTATTACATATATAGAATCTAGTATGTCAGCGCCGAGCGGTGGGTGTTGATTAAAAAAAATCATGTAGAAATAAAAACAACACAGCCAACTTCCTGTAAAAAGCTGTATCACAAATGTGCCATGGGGCACTGGTGCCTCCCCCCCTCCCCCTTTTCCTCCTTCACACTGTGCCTGGAACACAACTGCGTCGCGGAAAGCATAGCCTCTAAAAAGGGGGAGGGGGGATACAAAGTCCGTGTGGCAATGTCACAGAGCATCACGTCATCTCACCAACGCACCGTACTTATGCACCAGTTCCCTAATCTCATCGGGTCGGACCTCCCTTTCCTTCTATCAAGCCCCGGTCGCCGGTTCGTACAAGACCAGGTAGGCAGCGCGGATCGCGTCCACATCATACACCACGTACTCGTCGTCTGCGAAGGCGTCTCCAGGCTTTGCAAATACCTAACAACCCCGCGACATCATCGTTGCGGGGGTGTGGGGAAAAGATGAGGGAGAACCAGACGCAAAACGGCCAAAAGTAGACCCACGCAGTCATATCCTGGAGGTGGCTGCTTGATCGTATGATCTTCCTGGGGCGTCACGTACGGATTGCCGATCACGACGCGGCAGACCAGCATTGCCTTGACGCTCGAGTTGGGATCATGGGCGTTTATGGCGTACTGGTCAGCCCTGGAAACTAGCGGATCAGATTCACTGGTGGAATCGAAGTTGTTTTTCCACAAAAGAAAAAAACAAAGCTGACTTGGAAGACGCTTGGCTCGTGTAAATGCCCGCACCAAGTCGAATTCCGACACCGTTTCTAGAAACCGCGTAGTGATCAGAAAACAAGAAACTCACACACACACGTTTGCATAAAAATAGAAACATACAATGGAATGTTACGTTTCCGTCGAAGGTGAGGTTCGAACCCCAACCGAATGGTCTCACACACCCAGCACGCTTTGTTGACGCAGGGAGTGAGGTTTCCCCGCTCGCCAATAGTACAGGCACGAACTGTTCCCCGAAACCGCTTTTGTTCGTTACCCGATGAATGTCCCATGCTTCGAAATCGCCCACGCATCTCGACCGCGTCTCTGCTCGCGTCGTTCAGCCCGATCACGAACAAAGCGGAGAACGACTCGCCTATACCGTTCAAAGCCTCGCTGATACGACGTAGTCCAGGTGATCATGTAGACTGCCAGAACCTTCGGAGGGGGCGTCAACTCTGACTTCCAACACCGCATGAACTGAGTAATGACTAGAAAACAACAACAAAAAGAAACGTTCGAATCAGAATTCCAGGAGACTCATCGAGAATGTACCAATAGAAAATGTACGTTACGCACCTCGCATAGACATGTCATGATGTGGCGGGAGGTATTTCAATTCTGGCGCAAAGCGAGCGGCGGACTGGTCACAGGAAACGGAGCAAAACCGGTGGTCGGGATGTTTGGGGCGTTGTTGACATTGTGGACACGCGATCGACACAAGGACCAGTTTAGTACAGGACAGAGAGTCGTCATGGGGCTGGTCGGCGCGAGACATACATGATTGATGCCAGCGGGTGACTTGGTGATAAATACATGGCCAGTACGCCCGAGCGTCTTGGTAAACGTAACAGGATTCTGGAGGAGTGATATGATAAAACGGTACCCAAGATAGCGCGATTTGCGCTAGGGATGGCGTACATACAGCCCGCCTGCGAGTGTTCGTGTTCGCCCACGGGGTGAGAGTGGACACGACAGGTGGGGTTGAAGGTGCCATATTTCGGATCTGGGACGAGGGGAACTAGAGCTTTTATACTTACTTATGACGTTTCTGCGACGAATTTCCAGGCGGATTTACTCGGCGGCGGGATCGACATGTCAATCCGTGGGCCCGACTTGCATAGCCCCGTGGCTGGCGTCATGTGGTGAACAACAGTTCAGGTTGGGGCTGAGAGGGGGGCACTACAGGTTGGCGATATGGGCAGTGCCCGGTAGTACCGTAACATGAACCGCACCATTGAATTTAACCTCGTAACGGACGTGCAGAGACTCCGTGAGCCGAGTTCGCAAGCGGGCATTGCCACAGATTCCAATTGGAACATTCGGTTGGTCGCATAGCACATTGCATCCATCGCTCATGCCTTGCTGTAGAACCGGTTCAACATGATGCATGATGGTTGGAATTCACGGAGCAACGTTGTTGATGAGTCTTGCACCCGGGGAAAGCCTCGGAGCGTGATTATGTAAAAACGCTTCCCGCCCCCTAAAAGGGTCTATAGGTAGGAATGCTAACCTCCTATTGGCCGTGCGTTTCACCCATCAGCATAAAAAATATGGGTCTCGGTAACGAGAACGTACCACCGAGTGGACTCGGAAGTTACATCGCCGCAACTCGCTGCTTGCGATGCCAACTTTGCCATCACTAACATTCATTCAGTGAAACTCCACAAGCAGGTTCAGGCCCTTCAGGGGCGGATTCTCGGCAGGGCATGTCGGATGCCCTGCATCAATTGAATGAACTTCTACAGGCGGTAAGCACTTGCTATAATTTTCATAACCATTGTAACAACACACTTGTCATTGATCAGGTGCAATCCGGCAATAAACTGGTGCCAGTGGCGGACAACCTCGCTCAAGCACTGACACTAACCATGAACACTTTCAATGAGGTCGGCATACGCCAGGACGGCATAGAACAAACAGTGACACGAGTGGATATGTCTGTCCGCAACTTAATTCATGGATTAGACCGACTGGAGGAACGAATGCAACGACAACAAGATCAGCAAAGGGACCAAATCGAAACGCTGACACCTGCGGTGATTGTACTCGGCGAACATTTAGAAGGGCTGAGTGGGCGGTTGGAAGGACTCGAGAGGCGGTTGGAAGGACTTGATAGGCGGTTGGAAAGACTCAGGGTCGAGAGGCGGTTTGGAGTACCCGATGGCCGAGTTGCAGAGCTCTGCGAACGCATCGGTGACCTGGGCAATCGCATAGACCGTGTTGGCGATCAGGTGGACCTGCTCCAAGATGAGCTGCATTTCCTCACACATCCTGGGGACACGTTCAGGCGTCTCGTTAGGTATTTTTTCAACCGTCGTCCATTCTCCTTTTTCTACAGTTTCGACGAGTAATTTACTTAAGCAATGTTCGTCTCATTGAAAAATCACAAAAGCACCAGTGCAAGTTCGCGATCTCGGCACTCGATTACGAAGATACCGACTCAGAGGACAGTCAGGCCGGTTCCTGTTGCTGATTTCTGCCTGGAAGTATGTATTTGACCCATGTTGTATCCATCTAGCCAGTCTTGTCATTATTGGCACCATTCCATTGCTTTATGATACGTGTATTCGTCGTTACAGTAATTTCGGTCTGAATTATTACCTAGTACATCACTGACTTGCAAGTAACAGGTGGAACGAAAAGCGGACAGCTCCTATAGCCTAAAGACGGACTGCATGGCAATGATATCAGTCGGACTCTCCACGTGCGGGGCCCCGGGTAATATCGTCTGGGGTAAAACAGGGGCGACTACACCTCCAAACCGCTTGGGCATAGCGTGCAGATCTTCCGAAGACACAGATCCAGATACAGGAGATGCTAATGTCGACATGGGCGGAACAGGCAGTGAGAGAGGCACCGTCGGAGGGGTGACTGGATTCCCAATGTGCAGCGGAGAAATGGACGAAAGGGGAGAGGACGACCGTCTCGGATAGAAATTGGGCGTAGGAGAAGAGGGTGGGGCAGACGCGTTCGACGGTGAGGATGACAGGGTGCCCGAGCGGGACGGTGGTACTGCGAGGTCGAACAGCGGTGGGGGAAGTGTGTGGAACGTCTTGAGCGCCATGGAGAGGTCGTCGAGCTGTCATATCGTATGTTCGTTAGGGACCGAACCACGCGTTACAACGTTCAAACGCACCTTGTTCAGGATCCCACCGATCGCCGTCTTGCGCTGTGCAAACTGCTCCGCCAGCCTCGCAAACTCCCCATCCCGCCGCCGCTTGCCAAACCCACGAACATCGTCGTCATTGTCGTCGTCATCCTCGCCCTCCTCGCCCTCGGAGTGCTCCGTCGAGATCTCGGACACAGGGAGACTCGCCGAGTGTTCCTCTGGCTCCTCATCCCCGATAAGCAGCGTCTGACCTCGCCGCAACCGCTTCCTCGACCCTACATGCCCACCTTCGCCCACGCCCTGCGCACCGACTGCGACACCACTCGGACCAGCATGACCACCCCCCGTATCCGCACCCGCACCCGCACCCGCACCCCTCCCCACACCCTCCATATCCGCATGCATCACAGCAATCTCAGACTGCAGTTCCAATATCCGCTCCAGACTCGACCACAGCCTGTGATCGTCCCCCGCCGTCGGAAGGTGCGCATTAAACGGGTCCACAGCCGGCGCCCCCGCCGTGGACGAGTGCTCACCGAGCCTGGCGCCTGAAAAAGGGTCGTATACTGTCACTCTCGAGCCCGTCTGCACCGTGGGGGTGGGAGCAGTCTGCGTCGAGGGAGGTGGAGGGAGCGAGTCGGTCGTCCGAGTCGTCATCGACACGGATGGCTGCGCTGCCGGGGGCGGTGTTGTCGTACCACGCGCACGGTCCGCCGCAGGCATCGGGACAGACTTGCCAAATACCTGAGCCAGGACGGCGTCTTGAGGAGTAAAGGGTGTACGTTCGAGACCTTCCAGCCTGGAGACCCGGTCGCGATGGACGGTCGGAGCCTCCAGGCTGACAGTGGGAGCTTCGGGTGTTCTCAGTGTGCCCGTGTCCTTTTCGGCGCTGTGAATCAGGCTGGGGGTGCGTGCGGAGACGCTCGGGTCGTTGATGTGCGCGTGGGCCTCGTCGAGCGGGACATCAGAGGGCGAGGTCAAGTTGCCCGGCGTCTGCAAGGACTGGGAGACCGACGAGGCGTCCGATGGACCAGACTTGGCATTTTCTGGAGTTGGCTGTGGGCTGGGAGACGTACGGCGAGATGGTGAATGACGGCTCGACTTGCTACCGAACCACGAGCTCAACATGGCCAAAGACAAAGATGGGTTAATTAGCCCCTGAGTGGTTCCATGTACTAGTATTGAATATAAGTATTATATTCTGAGATCATCAATACTAATGCTTCCGGGTCCCAATGGAGTCCGGCCAGCAGGATTGCTTTGCCAGACTCAGCAACTGAGTGGCTACTAGCCAGCATGCCAAAAAAATATGGGTCTCCACAATGAGACCAACCTGGCACTGCAGCAGCATTATATTCTTTACCATCATGTTGAGTAGAACTGCCACTAACACACCACTCATGATGCTAATGTGCCACTAACAAGCCCATACTGTAAAAATGATGCATCATTTTGGTGTAGCTTCCATTTGCTTATGTAATCAATACCCCTATTTCTGGTTCCAGGTTTACTATCCATAGTAGACAGGTTATGCAAAATGACCCGGTTGTGCAAAAAGGCCACAAAACAATAAAACATGAGTTCAATGGCTACATAAAAAATCAGGCATGTCTGTAGGTAGTATAAAAACAAGGCACACAAATTTTGCAACACCAGAATAAATCTATCGCTCACAAAAAATCAGATACAGGTCTAAAAATGCCATTTTCCAGATATCCAGGATTTTTCTGCATTAACATGCCTACTAACTGATACAAAAATCAGACAGTAGCATAGCTTCATCTCTAGCTATCAAATGGTCTATTTTACAATGAATCCAGCATAATATTTGTATCTGCAAAACAGGTTTGCAAATAGTGTAACAAGAGCCTTGGTGTTTTGAAACTCTGACCAATTGCAGTGATGTGTGCTGCTAATGCAAAGATCAATCAATTAATTGCTGGCGCACATCAAACATCAATACTCTACAATCCCCAGCCTAATCATACACATCCCGCCATGCCAAAGTCATCCATCTTGGACCATCTACCGACAGGAAGGTCTGAAAGCAGCTGAAAAAGAGGCCAAAATCCAACAAGCTATTGAAGGAATCCATGAAAAGAGATACATATCAGTCACACTGGCTTATTAAGAACTCGGATCATCACCAACCTCCTTATCCCACAACTCATCAACCTTTTTCCTTGCCTATCCAACACTTACCCTCCAGCACAGGGGAATGGTCAATCCTTTGAGTGTGTGTGCCGATCTGAGGCATTGGCGGTACCAAGTCACAGTTCCAGCCTCCATAAACCATGGTCCTATGGACATATGAGGAATGTGGATTATGTGTGCTGCAGTGTGCAGACAAGCATACAATTGAGGACAACAGATATCTTGGAAACCTCAGCATTTCATATGTGCTATCAAAATGCATCTTGTGCAATGACAACCCAAAAGTCAACAAATGCAGGTACTCTGTTAATCAACCATGATGACAGTCACATGCCTCTTGAGCAGATAGGAGATATCATCAAATGGAGGCTGGGAGGGAGAGAATGCTGACTACACATGTACAACTGTGAACAGCTGTTTGCAAACATAGTAACTAAAATCAAACATATATCGGAATGGTAATGCAACAAGTTGTCTGAAGAGTGTATCAAGAAAGGCTGCATAGAGCAAAACAAATTCTCAAAAAGGAAAGTTGTTATTGCTTTTTGGTATGATAATAAAAGTTATAGCCCCTATTTTTGTGATCCCAATAATCTAATCAATCTGATTAGTTTTGGATTAGATATGAGCAAAATGGTCACAAAATCCTAGTGATATGACTCCAAATGAGGCTTCTGATTGGTCAATATTATTGTAGAGAGTGCACTTCTGAGTTGCTTATGTAATCAGGTTCACACAATTCTGTGCCTAGAGAAGGTATTTGACTTGAGTAATACATGATTTGCATGCATTACTATCACATATCTATAAGCTTTGCACAACACTTTTAGAAAATCTCTAATCATCATAATTAATATATCAATTTTACAAGAACAAGTGCACTAACTTGACATACAGTGGAACTGCACAAGGTGGTTCATCAGGATTCAGGCCCCTCACTGGCAGGGGGAGGTTTGCCATTGTTGGATATTATCCAGCAATCAAACACACTTCAACTACAAGCAGTACTATGGCAGCACTTAGTACTAGTATAATCATAGCACACTAACTTCAATGTCATTGATCAGCTTGTGGCAGGCAATGTCAGCTAGACTCAGCCTTGCTCAAAGACTGTCACAATTCATAGATTCTTTCAATGCAATTGACAGACACATTGATGATACCAGAGATTTGATACAACAACTTCAAAATCATCACATGGATGTCATTGAAATGATCACTTCTGTGGTGAATCTGGTGATTGGAGTGGGTGAGCTGTTGGAAGGGTCTGGTGGGCAGTTGGAACTTTGGTTCAGCCTAAGTGAGCTCAATTGCCGAATTGAAGAGTTGAGGGAACATATACTATGTTAGTTATATTGTTGCTGTAGTTGTGTTGCAGTCCTACCTACAATAGGCAGCAATATAGTTAGCTGTACTGACTACATAGTGCCCTGAGGCTGGCCTTTCGGCTGCGAAGCTTCTCCGTAGTATCTACATCCATATGGTCCTTTCCTTCTTTTCTCTCCGAGTCGCCTTCCAAGTCGGAATCATCCACGTAGATGTCCTGAGCACATTTGGTAGTGTCTTTAAGTCTGAGGATAATTTTCTGTAGTGTAGTGTTAGTACATTGTCACGAACAAAAATTGAAAACATACCACTGGGCCCGGTTGGTCGGGAGTGAAGTCAAATATGTATGTAGGCCAATTGACAAGCAGGTTGTCGACCTCAACGACGATGATGTTGTTCTTGGCGACAGGAACCATCAGAGTTTGAGGTAATGGCATGATTGTGTCGGCGGTTGTGGTGATAGAGTGGTAGATCGACAGAGAGGAAAAGGGTGAGTGCCACTGGCAACGTGACGAGACCAGAATATATGCGATTTGCTGAGTCAGAAAACGGAAGCCAATCAAAATATATTGTATTGCATGAGTATATACAAGGTGTAGATTCTACTTTGTGTCGACAATTGGCTAATGCGTCATATATGCGCGTGATGCGTCCGTCACACCGCCACCGCCGCGATATTCCTTATCGGGTAAAAGCGGAGTTTGTTCATTTTGGTGATGTAGTACCCTGTAGCATGGTGACAATATTAACCAAAATATTATCCACATGATTTCATTTTTTTTTAAATGTCTCAATCTCTGATCCAATTATAGCACTGTATATCAATTTAATCAATTTACACAACTCAGTAATTATGTATACAACACCACTGAACTACAATACAATTTTTAATACAACTACTAGTAGTTGAAGATATACATGTGGTCCTCCACCACAAACACTAACTATACTGTGTCTATACAGCACTGAGCACTGTATTTAACCACACTGATTAGACAACATGCAATAAGTTTAGACATCAATTTTGTGTGTACATGTTGCAATCCATTTGAGGAAAATCTAACTCCAGGATCTGACCATTGGTGTGCCGCCTAGTGAAGCTCAAAGGCAATAAAAGTGACACCTTCTGTGGCAATGATAGCTTTTCAGCAGCTAGTGTTGTCATCTTACTTCATAGGAACCACAGTCAACATTCACAGGAATGGCCCTAGGAGTCTGACCATCAGTGAGAACCGAGATCACTTAGAATGTTACATTCAATTTGCATAAGACAAGATACTTACTACAAGTCAACAACTGAGGATAGAACTGAAACAGCCTACATGTTCATTCATCAACCTTAACATACATGTAATACAGATATATTTCGACCACCAGGAAATTCAGAAAGGCAGGTGTAGTGCTCGACTAAGGGCCTCGCCAGTTCAGTCTCTATGCATTTTTGGCCTTGTGAATCTGTCCATTCTGTAGATTCGATCAGTCATATAACTCCTCACTTCAGATCACGAGGAAAAAACCCACGATCATTATGACATCAAGCTTGCCCTTGGTTGAAGTCAAAATGCTGATGTCCTCGAGAGGGTTGCCATCAACGAGAATGAGGTCAGCATAGTAACCCGGCTGAACTTTGCCCAGTTCATGGGGATGCATCATCAGCTCGCCTCCTAGAGCTGTAGCCGACAGAATTGCTTCCATTGGTGTGTAATCGAGGAGGTTGACAAAGAGCTCGAGATCCTGGTAGGAACTTAAACAGAGTTAGCCGCCTTGAACACGATCCAACGAGGCATAACTACCCGTGGGGTGTCCATGCGAATCTAATGGAACATATGTTAGACCGCATACTTTGATCGGGCGTGGAAATGTTACCCGTAATCACCCCCTGGAAGAATTTTAATACCACGTCTCTTCATCTCCTTCAAAGCAGCAATGCATATGTCCAGTTCCCGCTGATATTTCCCCACTGCCGCTTTCTTGAAACCGACTACAAGATCACACAGAGTCATGAGTCCCAGAACAAAAGCTGAACATGAGTCAAGTCTTACACTCCTCTTTCTTAGCAACAAGCAGAGACGAGTAAAGGATATTGAGGGCTGGAGCCACGTAAACTCGGTCTTTCTGTGCTTCAAGAGCATCCATAGACACATCTGAGATGAACGCTACTTGGCATAAGTGGAATGCTCTCGTTGAGCGCTGAGAACTCACAGCAATGGTACAGAATGTCAACTCCATACTGCAGACATTGCCATATAGAGTCGTCGGAGCGAGCATGGGAACAGACACGGATGCCTTTTGCGTGAGCAGCTTCAACACCAGCGGCGACCAGCTGGTCTGGGAAAGTACTCTCCTCAGCACGAAGATCTTCCAGGATTTCATCGCCACTCATAGATAGCTTGACCTGGAAGAAACATCAACCGCGATTGGCAGTGGGAAAAAAGTAAAAGTATACGAACATTGTCAACGCCTGCATCAGCGAACATGTTGATGGTCTGTACGATATCCTCGACGGTCGCGACATATGAGGTGATTCCTTCACAAAGAGCACCTTCGGGTGTTGCCATCTGGCAGACTTAACGCGCTATCCCCCAAGGGTACAAATGGACACATACTTCCTGACCACTAGCAAGATAGCGAGGGCCGGGATTGTCACCGGTTTGTATACCGTTACGAATAACAAGATCCATTTGCGGCCTCGCCGAAGCAGCACCCACTGAAGACCTGTTGTGAACTTTCGAAGCCCAAGTAATATGACGACGTACGACACATAGTGTAACCACCATCCAAGAACTGCCTCGCACTCCTGAAAGACCGGATAATGTGTTCCTCGATGGGTAAAGCAGTGATGTCATCAAGCGTGGCCGAATCGATCCAAGTCGCATGTGCATGGGCGTCGCAGAGGCCGCTCATTAGAGTGCGGCCCCTACCTTCAATAACAGTGGCACCTTGCAGTGTCTCGGGTGTAAGTTTCACACCGACGCTGACGATTCGCTGTTCTCTGACGAGAACGTCACCTCGATACGGTGCTGCACCAGTGGAGTCAATGATGTTGACATCAACGAACGCGATGGGCGTATCATTGCTGCCTGATTTGATTTTCACGTCAGGAACTTTCAAGCGAGAATCCGCCTTGGTCTAATAGAACCCTCGTTCAGTCGCATCATTCACTCATTCGTGTAGGTTTTACCAGGTCGACTCCACGGAACGAAGGGTGATAAGGATCCCAAGTCTCTCCGAACCCGTTGATATTCACAGGTTTGGGGATCTTGGGAGGAGCGCCCGGAGCCATCATCCTGAGCGCAGTTAGTACAATGTGAAGTGAATTACAGTCGGTATATCAAATACACCATTGAGGAGGCACCCATGTGCTGGTTGCAGGGATGACCGCTGGGTCCCAACTAGTGGGAGCGTACGAGATGTCATGCATTGGCCACACTGCTGGTTCAACCACTCACTTATAATTGGTCGGAATTTTATGTTGGACATCTGGTGCAACCATGACCCAGGTTACGGATGTTAAGAGGGGACAGGCAGGAAAAGCACTTACGATAATCATGGGTCCTTGGCCTATATACTACCGCTCACTCCATGGTATGAATTGAGATAATCGGAGATCTAAATAACAGTAGTCTGTTTAATGCCGACGTTTGAAATACGAACAAACGCACCCAATGATACGACGTCCCGCGAGTCATAGTTTTGGGATCACGATCATCCCGAGCTTGTTCCAATCTAAGGCGTGAGCGAAAACGTGGCATGGTCACAGTGAATGCAACGTAGAATGTAATTAATAGCCATTCGGACGGTTGAAACGGTATAATATCATACCTCCCAACAATCAGCGTCTTAACTGCTTTTGCCATGACGGGCGTAAATCATGTAAGTAGACTGCTGACTGTTTGAAGTTGACAAGGCATCGAAACGAGTAGGTCCGCGAGCCGCCAAAGGCCGTTTCGAAGTCTGATAAGTTCCGTCCGAACTTAAAAGCGCATGCTTATCGGAGGTTGTAAGCATAGCCTGCAACGTAAGTTTGTCCAAACCAGAAGCTACCTGCGCGGGGAACTCAAACAGGTAAGTACATAACAAAGGTCCTATTAGTAAAGGTGCTCAAGTGACACTACCTATCATTCTTGAAACCTCAATATGATCTTGAGGATGTCCCGTGCATTAGGCATTGACGTCGGATCTTCCTTCCTCTATCTGGTGCAAAGAGGTTCATCCTTTGGTCAGGGTTGAAGTTACATGTTGAACGTACGCGTATAAGTATGGTATGTACTCACCTGGGAAGGTCGACTGCGTTGTATCGTGAATTAGATAACTCGCGCGTAAGATCACTCCGTTCGAACCGAAGAGTCATGAGTTCTGGGCCAGGAAGTCACGATTTTAATTATACGGAAAGTGTGTGGTTACCCCGTAGGAAGTCATATTTCTTTAAGAGAAGACCTCACGTCTCAAGCTATAGAGCGAGCCAAGGCAGTGAGCTGAAGCTCTGCAAGGTTGAGCGTCCCGGTCCCGGATGTAGTGTCCAAAGTAGGATGACATCGCAGCACTGGTTCTGATAAAATGCGACGGGCCCGTACTAGTTTTTAGCAGAAGAGTCGGACTGCCTAACAGAATTTGAAGCGAGCTAGTTGTACCAAACAGAGACAAACACCCGCTCCCATGTACTCTCCTCCGTCGGGATTCCGCTCGCCGTCGCCTTCGTTCTCGCAGTCCTCGCTCAAGTACGACGACGACTCGTCCGACAGCGAACGTGGTTATGCCCCCACGTCTGCACCCGACGAGACCTCAGGGTCACCCGGACCGTCCTCGACCGCGCCGATGGTTGAACGAGGCGCCGACACCGTGACGTGTCTCTGGGACGACTGCGGCATCGTATTCACCCACTTGCCCACTCTCATCGAGCACATCCACACCAGTACGCATCCCCCTCTCTCTCTATCCGCGCACTCTTCTCCAAATGACGCGCGCACATCCTAGGCCACATCGGCGTTCACAAGTCAAACTACACCTGCGAATGGTCTACATGCAGCCGCCGTGGGCTCGCTCAGACCTCCCGCTTCGCACTCATCTCTCATATCCGTTCGCACACGGGAGAAAAACCGTTTATTTGCTCCCGGCCAGGTGAGTCAAAATGTTCTCTCCTCCTCAACGCGTTCGCCGTCTGAACCTTTTGCACAAAGAGTGTGACAAATCTTTTACTCGTTCCGATGCTCTTGCAAAACATATGCGTCTCCAACACAACATGCCACCACCACCTTCCGGTCGAGGTGGATCTCGCAAACGCAAACGCGGGGATTCGCCTCAGGCGAACACACAGGCTGCCTCGCTCGTAGAGCCACCCTCGGCTTTCAACACCTTCAAAGTTGAACCTCGATCACCCTCCGAGGCGGGTGCTCCCATGGCCGACTACTTTGAGAACGCCCCTCCGCAGCAGGAGGAGCACGCCGATGACGCGTTGGAAGACGAGGAGGAAGACGATGGGTTGCCTCTACATCTTGTCCGGCTTGTAGATCCTCAGACAGGACTCGTGCTCGGCCGCTCGCCAGCACTCGTCAAATATGTCGTTCAAAAAGCGAAAATGCGGTACGCGCTCGAGACTCACGCTGCGCTTATCGAGGAACTGAGGTGAGTCGATGCACCAACGACCCAGAGCACCGGCGTGACATGTATATACAGAGTGGTCCGTGCCCAAGCACGGGAGGAAAAGCTGAAAAAGGAGGCCATGCTAGACCACCTCATCACGACTGTATTTGGGTAGGTAGTGAAGATGCCTCGTCGTTTTCCGTGCACACTTGATAATTTCTTTTTCAGCGATGATGCAGCGGCGCCACTCGTACTGTCAACCGGGACTGCGCAGCAACAACCGTACGCGCAGCAATCCCATCCACCAAATAACCACCACTACCAATCCCATCCTCCACAATCTGTACTAGCGCAGTATCCTCATCCTCCATAAGTGTACTGATATATCATATCGCTGCGGTAATTCACTGTTTTCTCTGTACATGTCTCTGCTTGGAGATGTCATGCGTGTGGTACGCGAACCAGGATATCAGTAAGTACATACATCGTGTTTTCCACCACTGCACCCCACAATGGCCCGGATTCAATGTCGAGAGCTTTGTTGACGGCAACCAGCACTTCGCCATGGCTAGCTCGAACCCTGAATCGACAGCGAGACAATCACAAGAATAAGGTCAATTTCTCGAATCACACCACAGCCGAAACCCCATGTTCCTCCGAACCAAAGCGAGACGCTAACCTACTTGGTGAATTCCTCTGCAATCGTCTCAACATGCTATCCCACAAGGAGAGAACGCAAAAGGCACAGCGGTGGTTTCCAGTTCAGCCTTGTTCTTTTACTTTTTTTTTTCCCTGGTCTCCTCGATCGTACCGACAGTACTTTTTCGTCCGTGCTACAACAAGGCTGATCATCGCACACGAGGTGGGTGGAACAAATCTCTGGTGAGAGACAACTCGGCACACTGGAAAATCAATCTTGGTGAAGAACGAATGTACTGCAGCACCAACGGGACACGACGAACGTAAGGCAGATGGTTCACCCGTGGCCAATAGAGAAAAAGGTCCGGCTGGCCACGACAACCGCTGTGTGAGTCAAGTCAACATAGAACGGGGGAACTTTGGGAATGGACGATGGCGACCGTAGCAACAACGAAAAAAGGAGCCGAATAAATGGTGAACCCTGTGAAATGCACAGCGACAACTCGGATGGACACGACGAGATAAACCATACGTCGTCGTCGTCGTCGGGGGCGACGGGGACTACCAAAAAGAGAGAGAAAGAGAGAGAAATAAAATAAGCAAGATTGACGTTCACCGATCACCTGTGTAGAATCAACTTTCCGACAGGACGTGGATGTACCTGGTATGTATCCATTTCCCGTCACGTTTCTGCATGGGGATATGTTTGACAACCTACTTACTTGGTATGTATGATTTAGCGAAGGACGGTGACGAGTTACATACATAGGCCGACGGAGGCCCCGACGCAACAGCGGCGAGAGAGAGGGCAAGGGCAAGGAACCCGCGGGTCGCAGCGTACATTCCGAGTCCGATGGCCAAGGCTGCCGATTCAAAAGTACTTATGTACGTACTACTTCTGGAAATCAACTATCACGGGAGTTCCTACTACTAAACCAAAGGAACTGCACATGGCGTATTATGGGCGCGGTTCACGACACATCCCTCGGGCCCACCACGAGTTCAACCACATCACGTTCATTGCATACGGAACCGTTATTCGGGAGGTCAGTTGAAACTTGATGGCCGTCGTCGGCGGATCATCTCTTAGAGCCTTGAAGGATTAGAATAGATAGATGGGCGATGGGTATACGTTTGTGTCAGGCGACCGGCGTATAACATACATACGATCTGAGGGGCAAGATAAAAACCTTGGCTTGAAAACGCTGGTAGTCAAGGGTTGCAAAGAAGTTATCCGGCGGTTTTCTAAAACGTCCGAGTAATGAAATGTCATATAATTTAATGTAGGTGGCAGTTACTAACTTACTAAATTATAATGAACTGTGCTGCGAAGACATCCGACGGCCCCAAGTTATTGACTGGAAATAGTTCCTTGCCTGATGGAAGTTGTAAACCAATTAAGCGCAAGCCTGAGTAAAAGTCAATGGTGCTCGTTCAACTTGGTCTGATGGGCGCTGTAAGAAAAAAGCGGTCATCGTGACAGTAACTTCTTGCCTACAACGATGACATCCCGGGAATAGTGAGGAAACGAGCAAACTTGGGAAAAGTTGCAAATGTAGCTCACGATCGCCAACGGCCTCCGAGTCGGTACCGCTCGCGATGGAGGCATGCAGTGTGGAACAAAAATGGAGAGCCAGCGTCATCGTCAGCAGTACGCGGTCGACAATCAATCGGCGTCGAACGCAGAGTTTCCATTTCGACTCAGAGTGTGGCCATGTGATCACACGCGCCCACATATGAATATGTATGACCGGTGAACCCGGTGACCCCTGAAGACCTGTCCTGAGGGCCCAAATCCCGAAGCCCGCCGCCCTCAGGGTTCGTCCCCCTGTTCCTGTTCGACAAACACTCTGTCTCGCAATGAAAAGATGACGTCGCCAAAAAAAGAGGCACAGAGCGCGAACGCGGGGAGGGGGGGATGGGTTTCCCAATGTCACTATCATGGGATCTGTCCTCCACGCACGGCCACCATGCAAGTCCTTGCTTGCCATATATCCTATCCCATCATCCCACTTTTCCCGTCCTGTATTAGCCCTGGACCCAGTCTCGGACGCGCCCGAGCGAAAAGACACGATATAACGCCGTGACTGAGAGAACAGAATGATAGCGATAGAAAGAGAAAGAGATAACAGAAACCCGATCTCGATCTGAATCAGCGCCAAGTCTCGAACGACTTGGAGATACATACTCACGAGCTCGCCAAGCGGTTTGGAGAGAGGGAGAGATCTCCCACGATGAACCCAACGGTTCGCATGGTGTGTACGATCGTGATGTGCCAGTGTGACGAAGTTTGCAAGGTGGGGCAGAAGCGTTCATACCCCGCGTCGCAACGATCGACGACGACGAACGTGGGGAGGTAATTCATTAGATAGAACCGCGGGTTCGCAGACAGGGATCTCCCAGTACGTCAAGGAGGGCGTCCACATCGACGAGCACACGCCTCATCTCCCGGGGACAACGGTGCGCGTGCGTACGCGTACGGCACCTCCGTGGGACCACCCAACAATCTCGACCTGTTCAAAGCCTCTCGCACTGGCAGCGTTGCGAAACTCACTTAAGAGAACTGGCGGGATGACGCACTCTAACGACATCTATTGGGATTTCGGTACGCTCCGAAACGGCACTGGGAAAAAGATGGAATAAGTTCCATGATGATGGGACTCTCTCACCCAACTTCTTCTTTCTTTGAAATGTCATGAGGCCTCGAGGCCAGGGTCCGAATGCGACGATCTCGGTTCTTTGAATAATAATGATTCTATAGCGATGGCGGAAATACGGACTGGGAGCGTGACGTCGTCCATTTTAGACGGGCGGTGCCGAGTTGCGACCCAACGTCATATGTACATGAACTTGGACAAGATCGAGGTGCGGCGAAAGTGCGTGTGAGGAGGGGGAGGAAGGGGGGATACAACAGAACCCTATGATACGTCTCGTGGTCTCTGCGAAAAGTTCCGTCACGACCAAGGTCGCTAGCCCATGTAGGCGCGGGGACTGGTCGTTCGCCCCCATTGCAGGCGTCCCCCATCGTCCGTCGCCACAGATAACGACGACGCCATGTTCCCTCTCCAACGGCTATACAACAAAGTTGCCGTGACCTTATCCAATCAGGGTCTGAAGGGGACGAGTATGTATTAGCACCACTCCAGATAGAGTTGGGGCCCCGAAAATCGAATTGGAAGGATTCATGCATGGCGGATGCGGCTGTGCCACAGAACATACGAGGAAACTTGAACGAAACCGACGTTGAAACGGATAAGAATGTGGGTGCGCAGCTTTGCAACGACACGCTCGGGTTTCGACCCTTGCTGTATGTATATACTTGTCTCGAAGCGACTGTGCACCTCTGATACTGGTGAAACGGTGGGGCAATGATCTCGAGGGGGCCACGCCCCTATCGTCTATTGTTGTGAATCGGTTTCGCAGACCACATGGTGTGAAAGAAGAGTTGATCGCGTGGAGAGAGAGTGGGCGGCGTGGGACAATGGAACACGATGATCAGCACGCCTCCTCGGATAGCAACGGCACTTGACGACGTCCCGAGGGATTCTCTGGATGCCGAGTGACATGGGTATGAGAGCAAGGCAAGCGTGAGGGTGATTATCAGCACTGCCCACGGGGAAGAGGTAGGAGTAAACTGGCGGACCAATGAGGCGCTAGCGCGTCAGGGAAGACGGCTGCTGTGACCAATCAGCGCTCAGCTACAAGGTTCTGAACGCGAGTGGATCCGAGTTCCCGTGTTCACCGGCGATTTGAATGGGGTCTTTATTCAGGGCCGCACCCCAAAGTACCATAGTATGTAAGCATATATGATTGACATACGCGACCGCCGACCAACCTTGCGGGGCCACGTCGTGTGGACTGTAAGGGGACAAGGGGGATGGGAAGAGAAAGGCTGCGATAATTGGACGGCGTTGACGCGCGGAGTCTGGTTCTGTCAAGAATGGTTCCGTAAACGAGTCCCTCAGAATGCGACATTCTGAATGAGTTGATATCGTCACATCATGTCATGCATTCTAAATTCAATTGGCCCGACCACTTATCTTGTAATCTGTTCTTTTTTGAACAGGGCTACGCTGTGGCACTGACCGTAAGGCTCGGTAGGCAAAGCACCGGGAGTGCTGTGGTGTTCACCGGGAGTGGTCTCGACCGGTCTAGCAGACGAGTAGAAATGCATAGTTGAACCACTAGAGGTTCCGAGCTGATGCGCCACATCGCCGCGTTAACCGGCATGCTTGCCGGCAAGTTCATGACCTTTGCCTATGCAAGTCCGCGTTGGTTTGAGGCGGAGACATGTCAAAAGCCAGACAGGCATGATAGGCGGCGAACAGCGTCGCGGGTAGGGGACGTTTGGACGAGTCGAGTTTGAACGGAGAGTATGTTTGGGTAATCGAAGCGGGTAAGACGTAATGAGCGTGACGAGGAATTGAGTTTCACGAGTGCCGCTGTATGTACGACTCGATCCTCTGCTCTGTTTGTTGTAGCAACGTCAATGATGCGGCGAATCCGACTTACGAGTACAGCGGCGATCAGCCTTCACGGATGTTCCTGAGAGTCCGAGTGGATGGTGTGCTCCGCCTGGCTGTGCATGCGTCGGGGAGGCGCGGGATAAGCTTGATCGGACCGGTTAAGTAAGCGTGTGAGAATGGTAATCGGAGTTGATGATTGTGCTAAATAGAACGAGTTGGACCACTCAAGTTCCATTCCACCCACTTTCATGGCGTTGCCAATCCCAACTTGTTCACCTCCCGCCTCTTACTTTCTTGGCTCACCGATATCGTGGCGGGCTGGCTCGTTCGGTAGTCGTTTCTACCCAGGATGTTCACCAGGTCAACTACTCGGTCCGTTAGAGTGAGTCTCCCCTCTCTCTCTCTCCTTGTTCTCCCCCTCCATCTCCGCAACAGTCCAAGCGACTTCAAGTGTGCAAAGCTATCCTCCTCGATCGAGAGCGACCGTGGCTCTATCCTCAATGCCATCTCGGCGTTTGACCGCGAGGACGAGCTGGTGTGTTCACCCCCTCACTCACACCCCCACTCTCCCCTCACCCCCTCCACAGTGTCGCAACTACTCGTGCTGCGGTCTCCAAATAGACGATCTACACGCGCTCGTACAGCACTTTGAAGAGGTCCATGTCGTCGTCGTAGACCAGTTCGGTCGCTCTCACCAACAGCACCCGGTCGCCGCCTTGCCCGCAACACGGCAACAACTCCGCTCTCAGTCGCTCGCTTACCTCCCCGATCAAAATCACCACATCTATTATCAACACGGCGGTTTCGATCCTGACGACATGGAGCTCGATGTCGATCATTCAAGCTCCCCCTCTTCCGCAGGCGCTTCCCCTCCAGACACTCCCCTCACAACACCGCTTTCCTCACACCCTGCCAATTCCTTTAACCATTTCGGTCTCTCGGCAAAGGACGCTTCCCCCCGTTCGCCTGTTTCAGCATTCGAGACAACAACCGTCCTTCCGACACGTTCCATACATGGTCACTCCATCGCGGCCTTCCCCTCCTCACGAAACAGCCTTCCCAATCTGTCAAAAAACCCCGATCCCTTCAACGTCTACGCAGGCTACTCCGATTACTCCTCCTCCATGCCCGGCACCGTACCCTCTCCCCCAGCCTCAGACGACATACAAGCACCCGTATCCCCCACCACAGAACCCACAAGCCCCTATGGCTGTCTCCCCCCCGCAGTCGTCTTCTCCACCGTAAACACTCCCGCCAACTCCCGCGTCCCCTCCCCCGCCAACTCGGCCCGTCACTCGTCAGACTCGGGCAAGTCTTCCTCGTCGCACCAGAGCAGCCCCCGCGCTAGCACAACCCTCTCTCGTCCCGCATCGTCCCTCCTACTCTCCAAACCCTTCCGCTGTCCAAAGCCTAATTGCAACAAGAGCTACAAGCAGGCAAACGGGCTCAAGTACCACATGACACACGGAAGCTGCAATTTCGCCCCTCCCAAGGATCTCGAGCAAGTTCAGGCATTGCTCGCAAGCAAGCGCTCAGCCAGAGAGGCCGCAGGAGAGGACGACAACGTCATCACCGAGGGTGAGTTGCGCGAGGTAGAACGCGAGGCAGAACGTCGCCTCCGTCCCTTTGCATGCGGCGTATCCGACTGCCAACGCCGGTACAAGAACATGAACGGGCTCCGGTACCACTACCAACACTCGGGCGATCACGGCGCGATAGGTCTCGCTTTGCTCGCAAGCGGACAGCACGAATGCCTGCAACACGCCCACGGCAAGACTTCGGCTGCAAGCTCACGGCAGTCCACCCCTTTGGCGAGCGGCCAAACAACCCCCGTGACAGGTACCTCGACTCCGACGTATGCTCAGCAGTATCAACAACAAATGATGTACACCTCTGCGCATCAACAGTATCTCCGAGCCCAGCAACAACAACAAGCGTTGCAAATGCACGTGCAAATGTCACCGTACCCTACCATCGACACTCCTCCTCTTCAGCGATGAATCGCATACGATACCCCACCCCTGTACTATCCTGAAAAGTAAAGCCAAAAAAAAGTATACATATTGGGCATCTTGGCTATTACCAGTTTCTCTGTGTTTTTTTCTCACCACTCCTGTGTTTTATTCCTCTGTCCTCTCCTCTCCTCGGCCTCCAACATATCCCAGGTCGTCCTTGCTGGCTTGCTCGGTAACGTGGCTGTCTTGTCGTTGGGTTTCTCTGGCCCCTTTTGGCGTTGAAACTCGCGTTTGTCCGACTGCCACGTCATTCCCTGGGACTATCTAGATGGCCACGACTGAGGTTGCCGCTTCCTCCTTGTCTTTTGATTCTCTTGCTACTTTTCTTCAGCCGTGTGTGTGTGTTAATCTTGTTCTTCCGATTGCGTTTTTTTTTACTGTATGTCGTTGCCGCCCCCGCCGTATACTTACATCATCATCGTATATCTACCTCGTAACACTATGTCACCACCGTATTTACGTGCTAACCGACCGTCCTCTTTTTTCATGGAACATTTTGTCTCTGACTTGTACGACTTGTGTGTATAGAAATCATTGGCTGATGCGGGCCACGCGGTGTTAGCCGGGTTCATTGATCGAGGCGGTTCATTTCGATCAGTCGAGGGCAAGGAGCCAAGTTGATGGATTCATCATGCCGCATGCATTGATGGGGCGTGTCGTGTGCGTGCGTGCGTGCATGAAGTCACCTCATCTCCGATCTCGTCGTACGCACAGATATCGCGCGGCAAACACGCGCCCACAGCGTCACTGCGTCAGGCTGCAGCGCTAGATAATATGTAATCAAGTCAACGTTGCGTTCACGGCCGGGGGAACGTGACTGGCGAGCCACGGGCGCATGGAACGTGACGTGATGGAAACACAATGAGACGAACAACGATCCGGGCTTCGTCTCCATCATCTCACACGTCGTTCCATCCGAGACTACACGTGCGCAGTCAAACTGCCCAACGCACCTCGGCGAGGCCGGAGCGCTGACCATCCGAGCGCGCGGGTTGCCTCCCATCAATGATGCTTATGATGACGCTGCAAGGCAACAAGCGCCCATGCGACAACGCGCCTTGTCTTGTTAGGGTGGTATCCCTTTCACATTTCCATTTCCAACCGTAGACCTCGTACTGTACGTACTGCAAGTGTCTCCTCCAACGTGCCTGTACGTCCGCCACACACACCCCTGAAGATGGATCAGCAAGTACGTCCGTCGTTCGACATCCGACGCCTACAGGGTCGGCTGTTATCAAACGTAGTGTACATACCTTCCGACGACGCCCCAAGTCCAAATCTATACCACCGCTATCCCCAAACGCCATAGTCACGCCATGCCCATCCCGTGTGGACATTCACCTCGTTCACGATTCGTCCTGGAGAGACGTCCACTGTCCGTCGACGTACCCCCACACGACCCCCTTGGGTAGAATGATCGTCTTGAGCGTCGGACACGCCCGGTGCCACAGCGTCGCGATCTTGGACTCGTTCTCCGGCGGCTCGTCCTCGCGCGACCCCGGTGCCATAAACGTAAGATATCGGAGCGCCTTAAAGTGGCTCAACGAAGGCGCAGTTTCGACCAGGAGTTCCTAGTGTAAACAAAGTAAATAAGTAAACAACCAAAAAAAAAACGCAGAGGGGGACTTGCATACGTAGACTGCCGCCTGAGCACGACAGCGTGCAGCGCCTCGAGCATCGGGAAACGCGTCGATATTTCAGCGATGAGCGCGATGGGCGACTCAAAGTCGAACGAGAGGACCGTGAGGCGTCGGAGGGGGCGTGCGGAGAGGAGGAGCGCGTCGAGCGATTGGGTCACGTCTTCGGGATGGAGAGACATGGATACGCTCTCGACGGGACGACCCCGTACGAAGGCTGCGGCGATGTCCGGGGAGGGGTGTACGCTGCGAAAGTGCTTGAGACGCGGGAGTACGTGCGCGGGCAGCGAGAACTTGCGGTCATCCGTGTCCTTGTCAGTGGTGGGTGTGATCCCGCGGAGGCAGACCTCGACGATGTTAGGCTGCGTCTCGAAGAAACGGGCGAGGACGGGGTCGCAGCGCATCGAGGTGGTGAATACCTTGAGGGAGAAGGCACATCCCTGGAAGATCCACGCAAATGTGGAGGTGTTGTCGGCGGGGGAGAAGTCGAGGCCGAGGTACGAAAGGCGGGTGAGTCGCTGGAGGGTGCGACGGAGGAGACGGAGGAAGTTGGCTGTGAATTGGTAGTCGTTCCATTCGAGGTCGAGTCGATGGACGAGACGGGGATAGAAATCGTTGCGGGCGAGTGTTTTGATGAGATGGAGAGATTGCTTCGGGGGGAGGTCGACGAGCGTACGATAGAGCACGCGAGCGGCGACGTGGTGAAAGACGGAACAGACCGTCAGCGTTGGAACGAGTTCGCTTCCTGAAAGTTGCACCAACACCAGCTCGAGGGTCTCTGTAGGAAGCAACATGGATGATGTCACAGGCAGTCACTCAATTAGTGGGTGCACGGAGCGGTGTATTCCACGTCGGCTATCACTGTTTTTCTATCGGTAACGAACACTGCATGGATCGATGGCATTCAACTTCGTAAAATCTAAGAATGTGCTCTACATGAAAAAAGAAAACATATCGTGGGGGGTGGCTCTAACTAATAGTCCTCGAAATTATTGAACTTTGACTTGCTTGACAGATCCCTCGGCAATCGCCTCAGCACGGTGCCCCTCCTCTTCCACCAACTCAATCAAACGACGCTCGGCAGCTGCCACCTCGGCCTTGCTCTTGCCTTTCATGCCAGCCTTGAGCGCATCAGCACGCTTGCGGTACTCGAGGTACTTGTCGTCCGTGCCGAGCATACGGTCCCACCACCGGAAAGAAGTCGAGTAGTTGTTCGTGAATGCCATGTGATGGAAGTCGTGGTGCTCAGCACCCGACCAGAAAGGCACAATGTGCTGCAACGACCAGGGAAAGTCTAAAAGCGAAACAGTGAGTGATGCGGCATACTGAGCGAGTCAAACGACACGAACCATAACCACTGTGGGCGTCGATGGCCTGGAACAGACGGAGCGTGATCCAGATGTAAACGGTGAACATGTGCAGGTTGCCCGTGAAACAGCAATAGAGGATGGGACCAGCGATAGTGCCGGTACCGAGGATAAACACTTCAGCAGGATGGGCATACACGGCAGCTATTCCAAATGGAGCCGAGTATTTATGGTGGATCTTGTGGATGTGCTTGTACAACGGTCCCCAATGAAGAGCCTGGTGAGCTAAACAACAGCTTGTTAGGTAAAGGCGACATTAAAGATGACTCGTTCGTACCAAAGTAATGGAACATGTCCTCAAACACAAAGAAGAGGGCAATTTGCGGCAACATGGTCTTCCAGGACGGGAAGGGTACCTGGTAGGTCTGCATGCCCAACTTCTCTGCCATGGGGTGGAACAACCAGATCTAAAACACCGTATTCAGTAACTGTAAGCAGTCGAGAACACGAAAAATACTGACAACGGGCAATTCGATAGCGAAATGGGTGAAGAGCACATGCTTCGTACACTCCCATTGCTCTTGAGCAGTCGGGACTTTACCGGGTTGAAGCTTCCACTTGCGGAAATAGGGCATAGCGTCGATGATGATCCATGGAATACAACGTCCCCAGTATGTAACCTAGTTGCGAATAGCGGTCAGAAAAACACGACCGAGTACAACCAGAACACGACTTGCCTCGTGGAGCAAAAAGCTCATGAGACCGGTGGCAAGGAAGGGGTTGTCGATCCAGATGTACCACGCCGCCCATAGCTGTTCCAACAAGCTAAGTTGAGATAATGCAACGTCAGCGTAGAGGGGATGGACAGCGTCGTGAACAGCTACGACGGTCGCGTTGAACGACATGGTGGGATGGGACTAAGTCGACAACACCAAGGATGCGATACAAAGTCCCTTTTAAAAAAACGAAGCGCCAGTAAATCGGAACCGATCCTGGGTCATTCGGGAGCTAGTCTGTTCGGCAGCTAGCCGCCTTCGGAAAAAAAAAAATTGAGCACAATTTGGGCAGCGGCCTCGAGCACTTACGTTCGTGAAACGACCCTGATTCCTTTTTTTAGCTCGAATTCGAGAACTGTGATCGGACAACGCAAGTGATAAGAGTCTATTCGGGAGCTTGAATGTTGAGAGCAATTATCAGATACACCACGCTGCCCATAGTTGTTCCGATCAGTTGAGCTGGAGCAACGCAACTTTAGCGTAGACTCGGCCCGAACGGTGTCATGAAACAGCTGCGACGGTCGCGTTGAACGCCTTGGTGGGATGAGACTCGACGAGGTCTATGTAAGCGAAACCATGGTTATTCGGGAGCACCTCTGGGAATTCTTCTGATAAGTAAAGTACACCACGCTGCCCGAGTGAATGGCTGAAATGAATGCTAGCGCTTGTGTTTTTATAAATTACGGACACTTACGATCGTGGGATGGACACTTGTGATTGGTGGAGAGGGTTATCTCCATTCCATCATGTCTTCTTTAAGCCGCATCGGAGTGGCAGAAGATTCGTTATCTAGCTGGAATTCTCTAGCATCATGCATACTTTGTATCAAGAAAAATGTTGTCTGATTCTCCATGGTAGGTCTCCTTATCTGCAAAATGCATCGATCACAATAGACCTCCGAGTCAGCCTGATCACGGGCTATTGTATGTCAAATTTCAAGCCATGCATGCCGGCAGCATTCAAGTAAGTCTCGCAACTTGTCCAGAAGGAAAGTCAGTACCCGGATACCGGCCCTTCTCTGACGACGAGTTCGAGAACTAGGTAATTCGGTTCACTGGCGGGTATCCGCCTAGATGTCACAGACTCCGGTCGGCAGCAATTCCAATATGATTATATGACTTATCAGCTTACCTCCGCCAAATCTCACCTCGCCTTGCCCCCTCAGTGACGCCCGCGGCGCTGGTAAGGAGGGTGACAGCAAGATGGGTATGTAGTCGTCCCATTCGGCCCAGTACCACGCTCACGTTCGTCCAGGGATACCCACGACAAAAAAAGTTTGCAGAGCTCGAGCTGTCTCCTACACCTCCTGCAAAAACGTCGAGATATCGGGGACTCAGTTCGTTACCCATCCCGTAATCCGGGGGACCATCGAACAAGTCTGCCCATTTTTACTGACCTCCACGGGCAGGCCAGGCGATGGATGGGTCAAAGACCAAACATCTCGCCCTTACCACCAAAACTGTTCACCGACAGTTCCTTCCCCGACACCCTCCACGGACATGAAAACGCTAAACGACTCCACTCAACCGTCAGTCTCATTCCCGACACGGGCTCGAACACTCTGGACCGATCTCGGTAAGTACCCCGTTTGTTCGTAAAGGCCTAGTGCAACACCCGCATCGCCGATGTGGAAGACACGATGGACTATGTTAGCTGCGACCTCTGTATTTTTATATGTACCCCGAGAATACCCATGAGGTGAGCTCGTGAATGTAAGTTTTACTGAAGCGGTGGTGTAGGTTCATATGGCCATATGTGGTTCGGTGGCGTTAGACGTAGAGCGCTGGAATGATTTCAAACGTCGCAAGGTATGTAGTACGCGTTGCAATCGACCTCATAGAGTCTCGGTCTGGTCGCCAGACTAACGATGGCCTACGGTACGCCATATTCGGACTTCTCCTCTGACGTCTACCTTGCATCCTTTGCGAACTTGCAAGTCCATTCACATTCTCACCAGAGCCATGTCTTTGGATAGAGAGTCCCCAGCTCCAGCACGCTTAGTTTCTTTTCCATCTACTTACTCCCTGAGTCTTTAGCTCGCATTGAAGATAGCGTGCAATGACTGACTGTTGTGTGTTCTCGGCAGAATGAGAGCACACGACGCCTCGTCCTCCCCTCCTCATCCCTCTGTATGTCCACATCGACGTGCGCGCGCCCACGTCCTTACCTGCACGCGGAGTGACAGGCATGCAAGCACACTTTTGCAACACGGCGTCGCTGCCGTGCGACGCCGGACTCGGAGAGCAAGTGCGAGATGCACAATGGCCCACGCGTATACATGTTTACGTGCGCGTTTGGTGGAGCATACACACCCGCACAAACGCGTGAGGTACACGACGACGACGTTAAGGAAACCGAAACCAACTCCTGGATCAAAATTCCCCCTATGACTCTGCGAACTTCGACCCCAGCTCGACAACAGTCATGGTGACCGTCCTAAGGGTGGGACTGTTCGACATCGACCGTGAGCAAACAAAGGGCCCGTGTGTGGATGGTCATGGTGAACTTGAGATTTTTGGCATCACACTATTGATGTAAGATTTTGGTCTACGCTTCGAAACATTCGTCTGACGTTTCTACGCTCTAAACTGGACGGATGGACGGAGTGCGGTTCAATAGTCCTGCAACCGACGTTTGCTTGAATTTACAATTGAGCGAACATCAGGCTTTCCATACAGACGTGTTGGGGCGAATGCGCCAGCATGAGCTGGAGCATCTCTGGAGGGAGCAACATGGCAAGAAGTAAAGTTATTCAGCGTATTGTAGTGGTATCGTCTATTCGACATCTGTTTCTAAGTTATTGTACCTTGACTTGCTTGACAGATCCCTCGGCAATCGCCTCAGCACGGTACCCCTCCTCTTCCACCTGCTCAATCAGTTGACGTTCGGCAGCTTCCAGCTCAGCCTTGCTCTTGCCCTTCATGCCAGCCTTGATCGCATCCACACGCTTACGGTACTCGAGGTACTTGTTGTCCGTGCCAAACAGACGATCGCACCACCGGAAAGAGGTCGAGAAATTATTCGTGAATGCCATGTGATGGAAGTCGTGGTGCTCAGCACCCGACCAGAAAGGCACAATGTGCTGCAACGACCAGGGAAAGTCTAGAAGCGAAAACGTAAGTGATACTGCATACTGAGCGAGTCAAACGACACGAACCATAACCACTGTGGGCGTCAATGGCCTGGAACAGACGAAGCGTGATCCAAAGGTAAACAGTGAAGATGTGCAGGTTGCTCGTGAAATAGCAGTAGAGAATTGGACCAGCAATGGTGCCGGTACCTAGGATAAACACTTCGGCAGGGTGGGCATACTCTGCAGCCAGTCCAAATGGGGCCGAGTACTTGTGGTGGATCTTGTGGATATGCTTGTACAACGGTCCCCAATGAAGAGCCTGGTGAGCTAAACAACAGCTTGTTAGGGAAACGCAACGTAGAAAATGACTCGTTCATACCAAAGTAGTGAAACATGTCCTCAAACACAAAGAAGAGGGCAATTTGCGGCAGCATGGTCTTCCAGGATGGGAAGGGTACCTGGTAGGTTTGCATGCCCAATTTCTCTGCCATAGGGTGGAACAGCCAGATCTGAATACCGTATTCAGTGGCTTTAAGCAGTCGAGAACGCGAAAAAAGACTGACAGCGGGTAATTCTATAGTGAAATGAGAGAAGAGGACCTGCTTCGTACACTCCCATTGCTCTTGAGGAGTCGGGACTTTGTTGGGCTGAAGCTTCCACTTGCGGAAATATGGCATGGCGTCGATGATGATCCATGGAATACAGCGTCCAAAGTATACAATCTAGTTGTGGATAGCGGTCAGAAAACACGACCGAGTGCAGCGAGAACGCGACTCGCCTCGTGGAGCAAAAAGCTCATGAGACCAGTAGCAATGATGGGATTGTCAATCGAGATATACCATGCTGCCCATAGCTGTTCTAACCAGCTAAGTTGGGACAACACGACGTTAGCGTAGAGGGGATGGACGGCGTCGTGAATGGTCGCGTTGAACGCCATGGTGGTCGGATGAGACTCGACGCGATCAAAGTCCCTTTTTAAGCCAAAAAAAATGAATTATTACGATGGCGTGACGGAATAACCAGGAACAGCCAATCCGCATCGATTACATCATCAAATCCTATATTTTTACCCGGTAGGTCAGGCCATTCCCAAGCAAACTCAAAGACTCCCGTGCCTAGCCTGACATGAGTGCAATCCGACCGGGTCCCTAGTCGTCACTGCTTCCTCGAGGCTGAACGTGAGAGTCTGTGCTACAAGCCTACAACTCAATTTGTGCAGACAATGTGGGAGGTCAAGGAAACCCATTGCCAGACGAGTGTGCTGGTGCGCTCGACTGTTTGAAAATCTGCGGGCCGGGGTAGATGCCGTGCGTCTGATCGATTGATTGACCAACTTGAATTGCGGTCTCCTCCCTGCAGTACGGTAACCTACATCATGCAAGACTTCCGTGACAATGTCGGATTCACTGTCAGGAGAGCAAGCGCTTCCTCGAACCTGGCGAATTCCCGCATTTTGACAAGCTGACTCCCCTGCAGCGTTCGACGACATTTATTAGCGTTCTGTTCCACCTCGAAACTGGCAAGTTCTTGTATTTGCTGACTTCTCCGTTTTTCAAATCACAAATTGAAAAAAAAAAAAAAAAAAGATATATGGCTATAGTTATATCTGTTGAGCTGTATACGGTGGAAGCGAGGAGTACAAATGGTGAACTCACCGATATCTGTCGAGGAGTTCAAGCCCGTGTCGGCGATGAAACTGACGAAACGTTGAGCGTTTCTGAGACACTCTATAGCCATTTTGACCTCGTCTGTGCGGAATTGTGCCTAGATACCCTCTCCAAGGCTCTTTCCAAGCTCAGCCAGAAATGGGCACAATGCCGCAAGACATGTCTCGGGTGAGCCTTATGACTGCCTGTATGGACTTGATCAGTTTTTTGGTTACGCTGGAAGCTGTGAAGAGAAAGATCAAAAAGGCGTGACGGAAAACGGGTTACTCGCATTCATCAAGGCCGTGCTGATACCCATAAGCGAAATACGCCTGGAGCGGTTACGGGGCGAAATGGGCGAGGATGAGAACGAGGGCAAGGAGTCGACAGGATCTCAAAAACCGTTCGTGACAGACGACGCGCCAGAGGGCTCGGTGATCACGATCATATGTGGGAAGGGCGGGGGACCGAGCATTATAAGACATACCAGGAGTTGGAGGACGACTGTGCAGCCAGAAAGATTCACCCAGGCGATCTCAAAGCGAACGTGCGAGATGCGGATCATGCGATCATCAGTTTGAACTTTGCTGAGCCTATACGAGCTGCTTTCTTGAAAAAACGAGGAGTGGCAGAAAATTGAGCAGCTCGCATCCCCGGATCCGAACGCGAAGAGAAAGATGAAGAAGGCTCGGAAGAAGGCAAGTCTCGTCTAAAGTAACATCACAGGCTTACATTACTCCTTGCCAGTGAAGGAGACGTACTGGCATCCCCCGCCGCTCCGGGAAAGGGAAAGAACGCCAAAGTGGTGCTTACATGGTGTTGTGACTGACGCATCGACATCATCTGAACTGCCTAAGCTGCAGAAAGATCTTAGTGAGTAATTGACAATGTACCTTAGATAAGGAAAGGGAAGCCACGTGACCGTGTCGCAAGCGCGTCCGATCGCCCCATAAGTACCTCGTTCCATCTCAGCCATCAACCCATCAGACCATCGCCGCTTCCTTGTCCTTATACCACCACGATCCAATGTATATAGAATCGTCATTTTACCAGTTGACGGGCTACAGAGCCCACTCAAACAAGTGGCAAGTCGAGTGGCCCCCCTTTATGTCACTACTCCACGATTGACCTCCCATAGGTTTACCCACAAAAAGTTCGACGACAGTCCCCTGATCGAAGCCATATTTTCTACGAAATCAAAGCTCTTGCGACCAGGGGGGCCGGACTCCCCGATCGAGCTCGTTTTGGGTATTGTTGCTGCGTTCGCCTCTCGTCCATGGTCTCATTCGTTCCAGGAATCCTCCCCTCCGGTGCTTCGTACCTGCTCATGTCGGGCGAACAGACGCTCGAGTTCGCTCACGAGCACCGTCAGACTCTACCAAGGGATCCATGGAATGCGGACGACTTTATTTCGCTGTCCCCCATCTACTTTAGCTCGCCCAAGGAGTTCATGGGGAAAATCAAGACATACAAGCAGAGATCCCGAAACAAGAACAGGCGCGAACACGACGAAAAAACGCTGGACAACAGTCAGGCTAACCGGGGGTATGTCCAGACAGGAACAGCGGCCGTTCATTACAGGGCGTATTTTGAACAACAAAGGTATATGGAAAGTTATCTCCTCGCCGCCAATCTGCCTCTGAAGATGCTACCCTATAGAACTCTGTGTAGACTTCTCACAAGAGAACTCGAGGCAGGCAAGGTCGGACTCGCTGTGCCACCCTGGCTCGGAAGCGTACGCGTCGTGTCGCTGGTATTCGGAGAGTGGAACGCCGAAAACCGGTGCAGGAGCGACCGTCTCAAAGATCCTCGACTGGTCGAAATTGGCTGGACGGACGCCTTGCTTCCATTTTTTTTCGAGAAGCTCGCCGGATCCACGGTTCATTTCCAGTTGAAAACGTCGTTGAAGAATCCTAGCTCCAAGGTAACGTGCATCGTTGAATGCGTCGCTCACTTTCTTCGATCTTGGGTTTGGTAGAATCCCTACCATTCCGAGATCGTCAAGGGCGATCTGGAAGGGCTCTATGACCGGTTGCGAAACCTGCTCAAGCACGACGCAAACAAGAGCGGAATCCCTCTGATATTGCTTGTGCACGACGAAGAAATGGCTCGTGTTGTCCTTGCACGTGCAGGCATCGATGCGACCTCGTGGCCCTCTGGGCTCTCGAAGCTGCTCCCGATCGTCCCTGCCAAGGTACGCCTCATCGTAGCCTAACGGTCAGCATATCTGACGATGATATGGCAGAATCGATGCAAGTCGGAACAGGGTATCCGTAACCCTGCCATCCTCTCGGAACCTAGCGTCGTGGATACGCAAAAGCTCGTCAAGACCTCGATGGAGACCAGACCGGGAAATAACGTCCCTCTGAGCGCTAAGGTGCTGCGCATGCAGTCAGAAACCAAGACATGCGCCGGGGACGATAGCCTGTAAGTACCTCCCTCCCGACTTCATCGCGTAGGGTGGACGTTGTCTCCTACCGCCCTTAGTCTGCAGTTGCGCATGTGGTTGTCGATGGCGCAAGGCCTCGCGATCGACGAGCAGCGCGCGGAGCGGTTGTCTCGCCAGCCTGACTGTGCATATGTGCTTTCATCTCCTCCGGACGCCCAGCAGGAGCAAGCGGACGAGGAGTCCAATCCCGACGACTTTGACCCCAACGATGAGCTGTCCGCGCCTCAACCCAATATCGTAGACGACTCTTCCGACGACGATTGGTGAGCCTCGATTGGTACCCTTTTTAAAAAATTCTTTTTTCTGTTCGTTTGGGCAAAGCCTCAAGGGGTCCCCGTGTTCCACCACGTGTATAGATTCTTGTAGCAAACGTGCCTCGTGTCGAAAAGGCGAGCCACGGAAATGATGGTGTAGCGTTACAACCCTCTTTCTCTTCTCTATCCCCTTTTGTATCTTGTCAAGAGATGGTCTGTACAGTAGAAAAATGCGGTTGTCGAAGTGTCGTGTACCCCTGGTTATGAATAGATGTATCTTGTCGACTGTTCATCGATTGTGCAATGTTTACAGTAAGAAAAAAGAAAAGTGACAGAGTAAATCTACGCAAGAAAAAGAAACATATGTACATCCTCGACTTTCTTGTCTACGCCTAGCGCCTGGAATGCACAGAAAGCAACCCGCGCCGACAAAAGGAAGGCCGTCTGGAATAGACGATTCATATTGCACCAAAAAACCACTTCAGGAGCTGCAATGAAAAGTTGCTGCGCCTGTACACATTGGTGCCGGAAACGATGATTTTAGCATGAAGAGAATGAATTATACGGACACCATGATGGTGAAAGCTGTCTCAACATTGTGGTCGTTTTGACTCGGAACTAAACTTGTTTGTTCGTGTTTTGGGCCAGCAGCAGTTTGTCATAACACCCACGTGGGATGTATTTTTCGTGATCAATCTCCGAGGACAGAGTAATAGGAAAAAAGAAACATCTTGTGCTGACTAGGGTAACGATGGCGTGAAATTAAAAACAAAGGGATCAAACACAAAAAGGAGACACCAATATCCGAGTACCTAAGTTTTCGTCGTAAAAAGAACAAGGAAACGGGCGGAGAAAAGTCGTGAGTCGCGTGACAGTTTTAACGTCTATGGCTCATCCTCCGGTTGGACCTCCTCCTCGTATTCACCCTCTTCCTCAACACTGGCAAGAAATAAAAAATGTCAGCAGTCGCCTCCACAGGTTTGGATTCATCACACTTACGTTGCGTCCTGATACTGCTGGTATTCAGCAATAAGATCTTGCATGTTGGACTCGGCTTCGGTGAACTATAAACCGCATTGAGTATGTAACAACGCCGCCAACATGGTATGAATACAAACCTCCATCTCGTCCATACCCTCCTGCGTGTACCAGTGCAAGAAGGCCTTCCGTTTGAACATGGCAGTGAAGTGGTCACTGACACGCTTGAAGAGTTCTTGAATGGCAGTCGAGTTGCCCAAGAACGTAACCGCCATCTTGACACCACGAGGAGGGATGTCACACTGTGCCGACAGCACATTGTTGGGGATCCACTCGACGAAGTAAGCAGAGTTCTTGTTTTGAACGTTTTGCATCTGTTCTTCCACTTCCTTCATGGAGACTTTGCCACGGAATACAGCAGCGACCTGTCAAGAGAACGATTAGCCATGAACACAAAAAATATCAACAGACTAACAGTGAGATAGCGACCGTGACGGGGGTCCGAGGCGGCCATCATGTTCTTGGCGTCAAACATTTGTTGCGTCAACTCGGGAACAGTGACAGCACGGTATTGTTGGCTGCCACGAGCGGTCAAGGGAGCAAAGCCGGTCATGAAGAAGTGGAGACGAGGGAAAGGAACTTCGAGATGGTTAGTCGATGCAGAGGCAAACTTGGTTGCGTAACATACCCATGTTGACAGCAAGCTTGCGGAGATCAGAGTTCAATTGACCGGGGAATCGCAAGCAAGTAGTGATGCCAGACATGACAAAAGATACCAAGTGGTTGAGGTCTCCGTAGGTGGGAGTAGAAAGCTTCAGTGTCCTGAAGCAAATGTCGTAGAGAGCCTCGTTATCGATACAGAAAGTCTCATCAGAGTTCTCGACGAGTTGATGTACCGAGAGGGTAGCATTGTAGGGCTGAAAACAGTCAACGAAATGTGGTAAAAGAAATGTACGAAACACACCTCGACGACAGTATCCGAGACAGCGGGACTTGGAACAACCGAATACGTACACATCATCCGATCGGGGTACTCTTCGCGGATCTTGGACATCAGAAGAGTTCCCATTCCGGCACCAGTGCCACCACCAAGTGAGTGGGTGATTTGGAAACCTGTGGCCCATTTTCAATATCGCGAGTTTAGTGGGGTTGAAAGAATACCGACCTTGAAGGCAGTCAGTACCCTCGGCCTCCTTTCGCACGACATCCAAAACGGAGTCAACCAACTCCGCTCCCTCGGTGTAGTCTGAGGAGCGAACGTTAGCGGCAAAGAAGCGTTGCGAGGCATGAACGACTTACGTCCTTTCGCCCAGTTGTTACCAGCGCCACTTTGTCCGAATATGAAGTTGTCGGGGCGGAACAGACCAGCTAGGGGGCCCGATCGGACAGAGTCCATGGTACCAGGCTCAAGATCAACCAAGACAGCACGGGGGACGTATTTGTTGGAGCCGATCTCATTGTAGTAGACCGAGATACGCTCAAGTTGCATGTCGTTGGTACCCTTGTAGAGACCATCCCGCTCAATACCATGCTCTTCGGAGACTACTTCCCAGAATTTGGCACCTATTCGACCAAAGTAAGAACAAAGACTAGGCGGCAGCAAAGAGCTGAAGGCTCACCGATCTGGTTACCGCACTGTGATCGAAAACACGTGTTAAGTGACATGGCATGGGGATTGAATGCTGTAGGCTCACCTGGCCGGTCTGAATGTGGACGATTTCACGCATGCTAAAAAGAGAGCGATCAGATTGGATTGAACTTTTCAAAATGGTTCGATGATTCGACACCGAACGCGAGGAGGAAAAGAGGTCGTGCACGCTGGGTGCACAATACACGGCATATACGCGACGAGGAAGAGAAAAGACACGTACATCGAGGAGGAAGAAGAGTCAGTTGGTACACGAAGAATGGATGGTGTGGTCAAAAACGAGAACGTGCCAGCCGGGTTGAAGGGTTGTTACGCTTATTTTTAAAGCGGAGACGAATTATTTATTCCCACCAGATTTCGGCATTTACGACGTAAAAAAGTCGTCAGTCTGTTGTGTGCAATCACGATGATGTACAAAGACCGCTTGGAGTCAGCCTTGCGGTGTGCATGATATGAAGACCGCTCCAAGTGGCGGAGCCTTGCGGTGTGCGTGGCAAGTGACCACGAGGCACTGCTCACGTCAAATTAGTGAGGCTGTGAACCGTTTCACTAGACCTTTGCCGCCATGAGTGCAAAGAATAATGACAGCTCGGATGCGACAAAGTTTGGCAGTTCCCCTGACTCACCTAGATTTCGAACTACTGTCCAGCACATACCCACCCCAGTAACCCACGAGAGACCACCGCGATATGTACGCTGTTTCACTGTGGCTCACTTTCAAGTTGTCGACGATGACTGCCTCGACCATAGGAACCTTTCATACTCAACTTTTGGTTTGTCTCCGTGGTCTCCGTGGTCAACATACTTCTTGGGATAGCGTTGGAGGTTGCACTATACATGTCAGACAAGCAGAACGGTATGTACAACAACTGTAATTCACAACTACCACAATATTAATCATGCAACACACAGGTTTCGCTGTCCCCGCTAAAAACGTCTTTAGCTTTGTCTCCACTCAGTTTTTGACGGTGAGCACATGAGATCGGTGATATCAATGCCTTATAATCATGATCGTAGTCGTTTTTCCCTACCCTCCTCATCGTCCCTCTTGTATACTTTTGGGAAATTTCAGATTGGATGCTCCGATGGTACCAGGTACGCTCCTTGTCGTATGAGATGACTGTGACGGTCCTATAGCTATTCATAGCCATATGTGACGCTGTCGGAGGGAAATGCACCTGCCTCACAAAGTATCCTCCTCGACTATGTAAGTTTTCATTTTCATCTTCGTACAAATGTGTGTTAAATCAGAAAATTAGATTGCTCTCAAGTACGATCCTCATGCTTCCCCAATATTCTAACCTACTCACATGTTTCACAGCCGATTGGCCGTCCTCTATCATTCGCTGATGCACAAGCATTTGCTAATCATCGTTTCTGCGCTTATAGCACTTGCTGCCGTGTTGTTGCAACCTCTAGCCGGTTCACTGTTGCAAGTACGACAGGTTCCTCATACAACTGGTTCGCCTCCATGGACTATGCATATCATCGTGCTCACCTGTTCCATAGATGCCTCCGCCTTCGTCACGAATTCTATTGCCCTTTCGCCTACCATAGATGACTTGAATGCTTTCTTTGCCTCCACAGGAGTAAGTGATTCGCTTCTTAGACCGAAATATCTCGAGTTGAACCAAGTTAGTTTGTCCTTGCTTCGGGTACGTAGCACTTCGGTGACGAACAGGGTGTTTTCTCATTCTCGTAGTCTACGACAACCTGGCAGACCCACCATTTGTCCGCAACATATGGACTGCAGAGAAATTCCAGGCAAGTTCTGTCTTGTATACCCTCATTAACGTATCTCGAACGTGTCTTCGCTAGGCTCCACCCGACTCCTACCTCAACGGTACTCTCGCAGTCAACGTCACGGCTACTCAGACAAATGTCAACTGTGTTACTCCTTCTTCCCTCAACGTAGTGAATACGAATGGGAACTATGTTGCAACGGCAACGTTTCCTGGTGGATGCACTGCAGGCAACGTGTTTAATCCTGGTAACGGAACCGAGCAATACAGTGTCACCAACGCCAGCAGTTGCGCTTCATCGAATCTAGGCATCATGTTTCAACCCGTCGTGTTCTGGTTCTACCTCAACGCCAGTAGTCCTCAGGTTGCGAGCGTGTATTGTAACCCGACGTTGAACACATTCACCGTTGGGACTTCAATGGATCTCAACAACGGTGCTCTAGGCCCCTGTACGATACAGGAACCAGCGCAGACAAATAATGTCACTGGAAGTCTCCAAGATGGACACCCGTACAATGGGTAGGTGTCCCTGGGTTCGATTTATTGGAGACGATGTTTGATGCTCCTGCAGAGTTGTGTTTAACCAGAGCAACGATTTCTTCGTTTCCTCAAGAGCCCGAGCTATAAATTTTGGTATTCCTGATGCTATTTTTCGCTATGCTGCCCAGCAGCCTGGGGGTCCGTCATCTGTTTTTCAAGATCAGTATGGTTTCCTCAACGCAACCAAGACGATTTATGCGAGTATATCCATATGCACGATTAGTAGCATCCTTTTTAATTTGTTTGCAGACCATGCATCTCGCTGTTGCTGCCCAGGCTAATTATTTTCAATCGAACAACGCGACCATCCCTGCACAACTGACGTCTGACATTCCACGTCTATTTGTAGAGTGAGGCCCAAATCTCCGATCTCCGATCTCGTTGGTCTTATTGTTCTTCACAGAGCACTTCCGACCCATGTTCTTTCCTGTATACTGATCGTTATGGGGGTTGTCGGACTTGTCATGCATTTCCTCCACAATCGAGTACGCCGCAGACTATGGCTCACGAGTCCCCCCGGCTCTATCGCTGCCATCGTCTCGTTGACCTCGCGGTCTGGCTTTGGTGAACTCTTGCTACCATATGACGACCAGGAACGGATGGAGGATCGTCTGTCTGGCCTGTTGTTCCGTTTAGATCGCCGCACAGGTGCGATCATCGCGGAAGAGAACGATGGCTCGGCCGAGTATGCCGATGGGATAGCGTTGTTAGGGCGGAAGAGACCATACCGAGGCGCGTCGTTTTTGGTTGATGGTGATCCACCCAAGACTTCGGACGACACACTTTGAAGAATGAATGATATCCAAGATATTACCTACGTGCACTTTACTTTGACTATGCTTTCCTGGACACTCTGTATTCATTCCCTATGCGCACGCATGGCTTGCCATGCGACTGTATAATATACATACTGCTTCTTAGATCCATTAATTAATGAGCCTTGGTCGTGACGAGTGTTCCAAGTCTGTCTCTGGCAAACAGCTGTCAACACCATCTGTCGGACATCTAGCCGATCGAGATGCCTTTTTTTTCTCCTCTTCTTTTCCCTTCATCAACTTGCATGTGCTGGTGAAGCGGAAAGAAGACGACCCAACCTCGAATAAAACACCTGAGCCATGTCCGACAGTCTTCATCGAATCGCCATGTCTCGTTCTGCCAGCAAACCCAACGCCAATCCAGTACAACCCATCTGTTTTGCTCCAATTCAAAGTCGACGTACGCTCTTTGACGCCGTTCTAGAATTGTCTGATGGCACTGCCTACCGAGGCATCAACTTCGGTGCGGAGAACAAGAGTGTAGCTGGCGAATGTGTCTTTCAGACCGGTTGGGCATTCTCTCCTCATCGTTTTCAGCGAGTGTTAACTGGATGCGTGTAGGCATGGTCGGGTACACCGAATCCCTTACGGATCCGTCCTACGAGGGCCAGATTCTGATTCTTACCTATCCTCTCATCGGCAACTATGGTGTTCCCGAACGCCCTTCTTCCCTTGATCAGCTGCCATCCGAGTTCGAGTCATCGCGCATTCACATCGCCGCTCTAGTCGTCGGTTCATACTCAAACGACTACAGTCATTTCCTAGCAAAATCTTCCCTTGGCACCTGGCTCAAAGAAAATGGTGTTCCCGCAATCTTTGGCGTCGATACCCGTGCGCTCACCAAAAAAATCCGCGAGAATGGATCGATTCTCGGAAAACTGCTGGCGCGCAGACCCGAGGCTCCGCGTGGTCGCCTGCGCTCGCTGATGCCAGAGTCCCAGCCAGTCTCGCGAGCGACATCCCCGCATGCGTCCTTGACTTGGCGGGAGGACTATGTTGACATTCCCTTCCACGATCCCAATCAGGACAACCTCGTCGCTGCTGTATCACTCACATCCCCCCGAATCTTCCCTCCAACTTCTCTACCACGCCTCCACCCTTCGGGACGTGCCCTCCGCGTTGTCGCCGTTGATGTCGGCATGAAATACAATCAGATACGGTGTTTCGCCAATCGAGGTGTGGAGGTGAAGGTAGTCCCTTGGGATTATGACTTTGTTGAAGATCCCGAACCTTATGATGGACTCTTTGTTTCGAACGGACCAGGTGACCCGTCGATGCTCACCGTTACGATCGCAGCGCTCTCGCGTGCAATCCAAAAAGCAGATAGGCCTATATTTGGCATCTGTCTCGGGCACCAGCTACTCGCGCTTGCTGCGGGTGCTAAAACATCGAAGATGAAATATGGGAACCGAGGTCACAACATCCCTTGTACGGATGCGCTCTCTGGCAGATGCTACATCACGAGTCAGAATCACGGTTACGAGGTGGACACGGACTCCCTTCCTACCGGTTGGAAGGAGCTGTTCAAGAATGCCAACGACGGCAGTAACGAAGGCATTTACTGCGAGAGCAAACCATTCTTCTCGGTGCAGTTTCATCCAGAGTCAACGCCCGGACCTCGTGACACCGAGTTTCTCTTCGACGTGTTCATTCAAAACATAGAAGCGTGTATCTCGTTGAACTCGCTCGTTCCAATCTCTCTTCCTGGAGGCAGGAAAGAGGAAAACGAAAAGCGCAACCCGCGCGCCAAGGTCCAGAAAGTTCTCATACTCGGCTCGGGCGGTCTATCTATCGGACAGGCTGGCGAATTCGATTATTCTGGATCGCAAGCCATCAAGGCTCTGAAAGAGGAAGGGATATATACCATCCTTGTTAACCCCAATATAGCGACCATCGCGACCTCAAAAGGCCTCGCGGACAAGGTTTACTTCCTCCCCGTAACTCCAGATTTCGTTCGAAAGATAATCAAGTACGAAAAGCCCGACGGCATCTACGTCACGTTCGGTGGCCAGACGGCGCTGAATGTGGGTATCAAGCTCAAGGACGAGTTTGCCGATCTAGGCGTCCAGGTCCTCGGTACGCCTATCGAGACCATCATTGTCACGGAGGACCGGCAGTTGTTTGCTCAGGCGATGGAAGACATAGGAGAACGCTGTGCTCAGTCCGATACCGCTACCACGACCGATGAAGCAATCGCCGCCGCCTGCGAGATCGGGTTCCCAGTGATCGTGCGGGCTGCATACGCGCTTGGCGGTTTAGGCTCGGGTTTCGCCCAGGACGAGGCTCAGTTGCGTGCGTTGTGTACCAAGGCGTTCGCAACCAGCCCTCAAGTACTCGTCGAGAAGAGCATGAAGGGGTGGAAGGAAATCGAGTATGAGGTCGTCCGTGATTGTCGGGATAACTGCATTACGGTTTGTAACATGGAGGTTCGTGTCTCGACTGAACGTTTGTTACCGCTTGTTGATCAATCGGGCAGAACTTTGATCCTCTGGGGATACACACGGGAGACTCTATCGTCGTTGCTCCGTCGCAGACTCTTTCCGACGCTGACTACAACATGCTTCGCACTACTGCCATCAACGTTATCCGTCACCTGGGAGTGATTGGAGAGTGCAATATACAGTATGCTTTGAACCCCTTGTCGAAGGAGTACTGTATCATCGAGGTTCGTCATTGTCGATTCGGACATGTCATGTTTCACATCATCCTCCCAGGTCAACGCTCGTCTCTCGAGGTCGTCTGCGCTAGCCTCGAAAGCGACTGGATACCCGTTGGCTTTCATCGCCGCCAAGCTGGGTCTCGGTGTGCCTCTTAACGAAATCAAGAATAACGTGACGAAAGTGACCAGTGCTTGTTTCGAGCCTAGTCTGGACTATGTCGTCGTCAAGATTCCTCGTTGGGACCTCAAAAAGTTCAGCCGCGTCAGCCATCTCCTCAGTAGCAGTATGAAAAGTGTCGGAGAGGTCATGAGTATCGGAAGAAATTTTGAAGAGACGATTCAAAAGGCAATTCGCGCGATCGACGATCAGTTCCTTGGATTTGCAAAGGTGAGCTGGATTCTGCACTTCGTAGGGGTATCACGCCGAATTCATTTTCCTGCAGAACGAACTCGTCGAGGACATCGACGAGGAGCTCTCGAATCCCACCGATAAGCGCATCTTTGCCATCGCTTCCGCCTTCCATCTGGGCTATAGTGTCGAGAAGATTTGGCAGATGACGAACATCGACAAGTGGTTCCTGTCGAAGCTTTTGAACATTCATCGCATGGAGATGTGTTTAGGGTAGCTTCAGCGCCATTCTCCACTGTCACGCGGACGCTAACCACTGTACGTAGCGATTACACGATTTCGACCATCACCAGGGAGACCCTATTGCAAGCCAAGCAATTAGGCTTCTCTGATCGACTCGTCGCTCACTGCATTGGGTCTACGGAGCTTGCTTTGCGTCGCATTCGTCAGGAAGCATCGATCTCCCCGTTCGTCAAGCAGATCGACACGGTAGCCGCTGAGTTCCCAGCATTCACCAACTATCTTTACACCACCTACAATGCAGCCGAACATGATGTCACCTTCAAGGATCGTGGTATCATGGTGCTTGGCTCTGGTGTCTATCGGATCGGGTCTTCCGTCGAGTTCGACTGGTGCGCAGTCAGGGCTATTCGCACCCTTCGTGACCTAGGATACCCTACGATTATGGTCAACTACAACCCGGAGACTGTCAGTACAGATTACGACGAAGCGGATCGTCTGTACTTTGAAAACATCAGTCTGGAGTCGATCCTGGACATCTATGATGCCGAGCACTCCAGAGGAGTCATCTTGTCGATGGGTGGACAAACGCCGAATAATATCGCCCTTCCCCTCTTCCGCCAGAATGTGAAGATCTACGGGACGTCGCCTGAGATGATCGACACCGCGGAGAATCGATACAAGTTCTCTCGTATGCTGGACGAAATAGGCGTAGACCAGCCCCAGTGGAAGGAACTCACCAGTTTCGAGGAAGCGCATGCATTTTGTGAATCCGTCGGCTACCCAGTTCTTGTACGACCGTCGTACGTTCTTTCCGGTGCAGCGATGAACGTCGTGTCTACCGGCGACGATCTGTCCAACTATTTGACCCAAGCTACTGCTGTCTCTCGCGAACACCCCGTCGTCATCAGCAAATATATCGAACAAGCCAAGGAGATTGAGATGGATGCCGTAGCCAAGGATGGACAGATGATCATGCACTTCATCTCTGAGCACGTGGAGAACGCAGGAGTACACTCTGGCGACGCCACGCTGATTCACCCGCCTCAGGATCTCGATCCCGCGACTGTCCGTCAGATCGAAGAAGCCACGGCGAAGATAGGAAACGCACTCAACGTGACTGGTCCGTTCAATATCCAGTTTATCGCAAAGAACAACGAGATCAAGGTGATCGAATGCAACTTGCGGGCTGCCCGGTCCTTCCCTTTCGTATCCAAGGTGACTGGAATCGATGCAATCGAGATGGCGACGAAAGTGATGCTGGGCCTTCCTGTCGAACCATACCCCGATCCTGGTCTTCCTTCTGATTACGTTGGGGTCAAGGTCCCGCAGTTCAGCTTCAGTCGGTTATCCGGCGCTGACCCTGTACTCGGCGTGGAGATGGCGTCTACTGGCGAAGTTGCTTGTTTTGGCCGTGACAAATATGAAGCCTACCTCAAGGCCCTCATCTCGACGGGCATCGTTCTGCCGAAGAAGAATATCTTGTTTTCTGTCGGTAGCTACAAGGAGAAACTAGAGATATTGGCATCCGTCCAAAAGCTTTATGCTGGTGGATATAACATCTTCGCTACGTCTGGAACGGCTGATTTCCTTACGGAGCATAACGTTCCTTGCAAGGTAGGAGTTGGCTGACTAGTCCCGAGAGGTCATGCTTATTCCTTTGTAGTACTTGGAAACGCTTCCAGAAGGAAGCAGTGACCTGCAAAAATCAGAATATTCGCTTACCCAGCACCTGGCGAACAACCTGATTGATATGTACATCAACCTCCCGTCGAAGAACAATTACCGTCGTCCGGCGAGTTACGCCAGCAAAGGCTACCGTACGAGAAGGATGGCGGTCGATTTCGCCATCCCGCTGATCACCAACGTTAAAAACGCCAAGCTTCTCGCTGAAGCTCTCGTTCGCAAGTTGCCGCTCGATGTTTCGAATGTCGACTCCAAGAGCTCGTATCTTACCCACATATTCCCAGGACTCGTCAACGTCGCTGCGTTCGTTCCGCGAATCACCGCTCTGTCCGGCGACGATAGTTTCGACCAAGCAACACAGGCGGCTCTTTGTGCTGGCTTCACGACGTCGCTGATCCTTCCTCATGGCGTAGATGGATCGATTACGGATGCCGCGAGTTTGCAAAGCATGCAAGATATTGCGGCAAGCAATGCAAGCTGTAACTATGCACTGAGCGTTGCTACCGCTAATGGCCAAGCCCTACCATTGGACGATGAATTCAAGCCGGACGTCAAGGCTCTCTTCATAGCGTTCCACGAACCTGCAGGCCCTCCAGGGATTGCCGCTGTCGCTGACCATTTTGCTTCCTGGCCGATTGAAAAGATGATTGTTACGGACGCAAGGGGTTCCAACCTCGCATCCGTTCTTCTCCTTGCCAGTCTTCATAATCGCAGCGTCCACATCACCGACGTCCGAAGCAAAGAGGACCTGCTCTTGATATCCCTTAGCAAGGCTAGACATCTCAAGGTCACGTGCGACGTTTCCATCTATACCTTGTCTTTCACTCGCGATCAGTACCCCCAATCTAAGATCCTCCCTTCTGCCAAGGATCAGGCTGTGTTCTGGGAACATCTCGATACGATTGATGCGTTCTCAGTAGGAAATTTACCCTACCGTTTGGCCGTGGAACAGGGACAGAAGGGGTCTGCGTGGTCTGGTGCTGAGGAAACCATCCCTCTATTGCTAAATGCCGTCACCGGTGGTCGCATCACACTGCAGGATATCAGACTGCGGCTACATGACAACCCGATTCGTATCTTTGGTCTTCCCGAACAGGCCAACACTCACGTGGAGGTGGTAGTCGGACGCCGTTCTCAGTTCGTTACTCGTGACGATCGGTGGTCTCCTCTCGACAAGAACACTGTTGTCGGGTCCCTGCACAGGGTCGTTATGCACGGGAAGACCTTGTTCTTAGACGGAGCGCTATCCTCTGGTGCGATCGGCAAGGACGTTTCTAGTGCCGCAATCTCTCGACCTGTGGGCGAGTCCCGCGGGGCGGCGGCCCCAGTAGCGAAGCCAGAATTTGTCCCGAGCCATGCTCCTGTCAAGACCATCGACGCCCACCCACCGGCCTATCCTTCGCATGGTTCCCTTGGTGCTCTCATCCCCGCGTTGCCTCACAGCCCTCACCCTTCCTTCCACCGTCGACATATTCTCTCGGTTAAACAATTTAGCCAGCGGGATATGTATGATCTCTTTTCGCTTGCTCATGAAATGCGCCTTCAGGTGGAGCGCAGTGGAGCACTCGACATTCTAAAGGGCAAGGTTCTTTGCAATCTGTTCTACGAACCGTCGACTCGCACGAGCGCTTCGTTTGATGCGGCGATGAAGCGTTGCGGCGGTGAGGTTATCCACGTCAGCGCCGATACTTCCTCGGTGCAAAAAGGAGAGACTCTTGCAGATACCATACGGACCGTCGGTTGTTACGCGGATGCGATAGTGCTCAGACACCCCGACGTCGGAAGCGCTCAACTGGCTGCAAAATTCTCCTCTGTCCCAGTGCTGAATGCAGGGGATGGTATCGGAGAGCATCCGACTCAGGTACGTGATCTCGTTTTGAGCGCCATGAAACATTCGCTCAACCATCCGAATAGGCGCTATTGGATGTCTACACGATTCGGTCCGAGCTCGGAACCGTGAATGGACGCATTATCACTTTGCTCGGCGATCTGAAGAACGGACGGACTGTGCACAGCCTCGTGACTCTCCTCTGCCACTACTCCGTCCGCCTTAATTTCGTTGCACCTGAATCGCTGTCGATGCCGGCCAGTGTCGTGTCTGCGGCGCGCAAGGCTGGTGTCAGCGTTCGGCAGTGCGAGTCCCTGGAAGAAGTGTTGCCCGATACAGACGTCTTGTATGTCACGCGGATCCAGAAGGAGAGGTTCGCGAACGAGTCAGAGTGGCAAAAGGTCAAGGATTCGTACCGGGTCGATCACGCCCTGCTAGCCCGGGCCAAAGAAGACATGATCGTCATGCACCCACTTCCAAGAGTCAACGGTGAGTGGCGCAGACGTGCTTGATTGAGGACGCCGCCGGTGCTGACGCGATTTCATCTCAGAAATCGATCCTGAAGTTGACTTTGACTCGCGTCGCGCTGTTTACTTCCGCCAAATGCGTTACGGACTTTTCGTACGTATTCCTCCGTGCGTTTATGTTCCTGACTAAAATACCCGCAGATCCGGATGGCACTGCTCGCTAGTGTTTTGGGATCAATATAGAGATTATGATGATTTCTGATTGGGTGACAGGATCTGCGAACTTATGCCGGGACCCTCGTTAACTGGGTTCAGCTGACTAGTATCGTAGAGACGCCAGGCGCCAATCCCCGACTCCTGCCAATGGATCCAGGATATGATAGGAATCGTTCTTGCCAGTGGACTCTGAAGCTAAGAGCTTTAGTGTGAAGCTGAATGAAATTACAATCACGGCGAAAAGTCAATAGTCTACCTCCATAGAATCATCAGACGGCCCGAATGATTTCTTTGAATTACCACTGCACCTCCCCCAGTGGGAGTCGGGGATTTGGGGATGTGTGTTTCTCACTGGGCGTGACTGCTGACGTGACAGTCCTTGACAATTCAAGTTGTCCGTTCGTTTCAGACTCAACCATCCGTACCACCATGAATGTGCTCATGCTCAATTGTTGGGTCCGTTCTAGAGAGGACAGCGGGATATTCCCGGTCAAGATTCTAAAAACAAAGATTGTCTTCGATCTTCAAGAGGCTATCAAGAACAAGCAAGCAGCAACTTTTCGCGACGTGGACGCAGCTTATCTCGCCCTTTACAAGCCCAAGGATCCCGTATCCAGACCCTATACAGAGAGTCTCAGCAACCTTATCCTCTCGAAGCATGGAGAGCGCTTGCTGGCGCTGGATGAATTGTCAGAAGTTTTCCCGGAACAGCCACCCAAGCTCGACATCCACGTCATAGTGAGTATGTAGCAGAGGCGATCCAAGCTGGTCCTGACAACTGATTCTGGTTCTTCTTCTCCAGATGCGCCATCGACAATTGATTGTTGGTTACGAGGGTCCTCTCTCAATGACAATTTTCCAATTACAATCCAACCGGGTGATGACATGGATCAATTTATACCCCGCATCAAGGACGCACTACCGGATCTGAGGAGCGTAGCCGACCCACATATACGCTTATACAGGATATCGGGAGATGAGAAAGAACTCCGAGAGAGTCTTGACAAGACGGGTGACGGTGAACTACTTCAAGGGATCATTTTGCCCCGTTTCCTGGATGTGCCAGTTCTCGCCCCTTTATGCGTTGTTGTCTAAGTTTCCGCCAGTACCAGTCAGTTGACTGTGTGGTCTTACTGATACTTTCTGATTCTGCATGACAGGGTTGACCACTGATCCGTTTTTGCACTCGGGCTTTGGAGCAGCGGATCCAATTGCAGCAGCGCGAGAAGACTTCATCCAAGCGCGTCCTCAAAATAAGTCACCATCTGATAGTTCGAAACCTTCTGTGTTTCGTGAAACGCAACGCATGAAACATACGCAGATACCCTGTGGCCGTCCTCGTGACTCCGAAGAACTCATTCCTGTAACTCTGCTGCATCCAGTCTTCGGCCAGTTTGAAGACGACTGCCACACCGGAACAATGACGGAAGAAGATAACCAGTTCGTTGGCAAGCTGGCAAACATCATGTCGGATCTGCATAAATATGATGACCAGCGTGTAAAAGCGGTTGACGAGGTGTTCAGAGTGGTCCATATCAACCTCGACCTCTCCACAAAGGTCCCAGGAACGAATTACACGATGGACTCCAGCCTCTCCGTCGATGATTCAGACCTTCCTCCCTTCTTCATCGGCGAGTTTAAGAACGAGATGGGAGCATCAACCTCGGAGCCATATCTGCAAGCTGTCTCACACTACTTGGAGGCAACGAAGACGTACGCACCTATACGGTCGAAGTCTGCCTTGCCTTGTTTTCTTCTGGTAGTCTCTGGTGGGTATCCCTCTTTAACGTCGTCGGTATTCATAATCGAAACGAAACGCTTTTCTCCAGGGCCATACATGGTGTTCGCTGGTGCAGTGTGGAATTTACGGCCTGTTGTGCAAGTCCTTTCCACCCCTCTGGCATTCAACTACCATTCCACCAATACCCGAATCCAGCTCACCGTGGCACGTCACATGACCGCGTTCCGCAAAGCCCTCAGAACGCTGAAGACTTATTACGAAGACTTATCCAAGGGCCTTGTGAAAGAGCACCAATCTCACGATATGCTGTTCCCATATTACACAGTGTTTAACTCTCTCGAAGATCAGAGCACGCAAACCATCCGTTATACGAAGCAGATCGACGAGGGCGGCAACAAGACAAGGCTGTATTCTTTGGTACACTAGAAGAGGACCGTGCAGCTCAGATCTGCATCAAATTCACACAACGTTACTCGAAGGAGGCTCACCTGCATTGCGCAAAGTTCGGTTTTGCCCCCAAATTACGAGGATTCGAAGTTCTCCCTGGAGGTTGGTACATGATAGTCATGGACAATCTCGTTGGCTATGATCTATTGGCCGACTTGCCCTACACCGAGCGCCTCTCCAAACCAGTGTTAGAAGCCCTCGAGACGCAGCTCAAGACACTGCATGCTCGTCAGCTGGTCCATGGAGACATACGCGACTTGAACATTCTTGTCAATAAAGATAGGACGAAACTGATGATCATTGACTTTGACTGGGCGGGGGTAGAAGATGTCGTGCGGTACCCACCATACGTGAATTATACCGACGTACAGAGACCACAGGATGCAAGAGACGGGCTACCCATCAAGGCGGCTCATGACCTTGAGATGCTCGCTGTCATCACTGAAGCATGGACCGCCAGAAACTCGTGACCATAGTATGTACCACAGCTTACTGTACCGTCAAACCTTAATGTATACATTTATTTTCCACTTGCTCGTGTTGGCAAGGCACCGTACAAAAAGGCGGACATGGTTGCACGTTTGAAATGAGGAAGGTGCATCCTTCCATGGCCGCCTTAGTTTCACCAACTTGAACGAATGACACTCGCGCCACGCCAAGTAGGGGAAATTGGGACTCGTGGGTTTTATTGCCAGATCCCACCTTTCAGTATCTCGAACGTCGAACTCGATTGGATAGAGTGTGATGGAACCAGTGAGCCAGCGTCAATGGAACTCACCATGTCGGAAGACAGGCTGCGAGCCTGCGACAAGTTACAACAGGGTATTATACAATGATTGAACTCTTCCCCGGGTTGATCCTACAAAGCACTCCTCATTTCCACTCCAGACCCGTCACATAGTACAGGAAGAAAAAGAAGAAAAACGAAACGTCCGAGATGTGTAGAGTCCAATGATGAGATTCGGGTCCGCCGGTTCAGGATGAGTACATATACCGGACAGCTGCATCTACTAACACTAACGAAAGGCTAACGAAATGAATCTCGGAATATACATAGGTATGTATGTACTTATATGCACAGCATATGCAGGGGCACATGCCCCTCCTATTTCGTACCTAGAAAAAGGTACACCTCCGAACCCTGACTAGGCCCTATCGAACGGGCTATGTAGAACCGCGAGTTGAGAGCCTCCCTCAGACCAGTTTGTACATATCGACACTCACGCTTATGCGCGCCTATCAGTGCCGTGCCACTAACAATGTACCTCGACGCTACTAAGCAGGCACAGTGGCTCCCACACTTGGCAGTCTGGGGCCTGGAGGCCGTCGCGTCGTCATCTGTCTCGAGGGAATAAGGTATCTGGCTTCGCTGAATAGACGATCCATCGCGGGGTGTTGCCAAACCTCTCGCCCATTGTCGATCGCCCAATATTTTTCCACAAGAATTCGATGTTGTATTGACAATTGCCCATTCGGACCGCGTTTGTTATGGGTTCTCATGGTGTCATCCGTGGAGCGCGTTGCTCTCTCCCCCGCTTGGCTGTTAGTCCAAGAACGAGTGGTGTCGCAAGGGCCCGATGATCGCCAGAATCTTAGGGCTCAGTCACACCCCCTGCTCGGAGGCTGCCGACGGATGACGTAAACGATAAGGACAATGTTCTCCGTTCACTATTCTCGATACTGGACTAAAAAAAGATGTCACATAAGATGTTTATACACCCCGACCAATTCTTGTGATAGTATCTGATATGTAACCATCATAACATGATACCGATTATCCTATCGTTCTCCCGACCTCCCTTATGCATAGCATCGATGTGGAGTCTTCCGCGTTTCAGCCGCATTTTTTCGCATGGCACCTACCCTGCCATCACCGGCACTCCCAGGTATCCGGAAATTGGATCTCGTTGACCGAAATTAATTGCGTAACTACTCCGAGATGCTGTGTGCCTCCCTCTCTGAATGAATGGAGGATTTCAAGAGAACCTGATCATGAAAACGTTGGCAGCTCTTCCGTACACGGTACCCCTGATATGCAACCGAGCAGCATTGAATCGAACAGAATAAAATCAACATGAACTAGGCTCCACGACACGCACACCCCCATCTCACCATCCCCTTCCCTCAACTGCCATGGAGCGAGGTCCTATCCCCACGGTCCCTGCGGCCCAGACACAGCCTCAACCCCAGCCTGCGACCCCTGAGGTCGTTGCAGCGTCACGATCTGAGCCTGGCCCATTTACCACTTCCCAGTCCGAGCACAGCGACCACGGCGTATCTGAACGCCGAGTGCGCCTACAGACCTCGTCCAGCGAACAGCCTCTCCTCAGTCCAGAGTCTGATGGCTATGCATCCCAGACGCGTTTTCACTGGGACGACGTGCACGCCGACTTGGATCATGGCCCGGCTCAACCACCACCTGCACGCAGCCGCGATGGGCATCCACGGACTTCCCGCCGCCATAGACCAGGTTCGTCCGTAGGACTGCAGGCTACTGCTGCTCGGAACGCCTCTGAACTCGATTGGATAGTTCCTTTGGAGCCTGAGATTCGGAAGGATAACGTGAGTGCCGTTATAATTGTGCGGAGTCCAAGACGTGTCTACTTATACATAGTTTATTCGTAGCGAAAAACCATTAACGAACGCTTCCAGCCAACGATCGATGATATAATTAAGCAAAGGAAAAAAGTATGCTCAGAAAGGTTAGCTTGTTCTGTGCTTCGAAAACCCGGTCCGATTCTGACGACAAGGTCTGCGTATTCTATTCAGCTCGACTGCACAAATATCTCATTAATATCGCAATCGCTCTGCAGGTTCTCTTAGGGGCTTTGACGACAGGCCTTGCGGCTGCCGTTAGGACCGTTAAGCAGGCAAGTTTGATGGCTATGTCATTAAATTGGCATTCTTGTCGTATTGACCTGAAGGGATAACAGGGACAAATCTCGACAGCCATTTTGGGTCAGTTTAGTCTACATTTTACGTGACTGATGGGTTTACATTTCGTCGCAGGCGGTCTTGCCACGCTTGTTGCCTCCTTCTTGGCCCGCGTGCGCGGTTCTGGAGAGCCCGAATTTTCCACCATGCGAAAGAAGGATCTCGATCAGTTATACCGGGATGCTCTCGCGTTCAACATGGATCATGGTCATGAATGCGCCAACCCGGGAGACGCTTTGGATCATCGGTTACACGAGTTGAGAGATAAGCTGGAGGTGTTGCTTGGCAAGAAGGCCGATGGCGGGTAGGTCGTCACCGCATCGAACATTCTGTCTTTTGACCGTCGTCATTGCTGACCGCTTCTCGAAAGGGAGAAGAAACCACCTCTCGTTGGAATCAGTGGGAATATTCCGAATGCTACGAATCCAACGAATCTCGCCAATACTACAAGTATCCCCAGTACTGCACATGCTGCGCCGAATCGGTTGCCACCAGTATGAGTGAGATAGCTTTATCGCTGTGATCTGAGGTTTCCCTTCTTGTTTTCTTTGCTTTTCTTTATCCTCTTAACTTCACCACTGCCAACTCGTCAGATTAATGTTGTATAAGTCAAGATTCAAGTTCGTTGGGCATTCTTTCTTGCAGGGTGCAGTAGTGTATCGTATCATGTATACTTGATTGATTATGTAAGTAATAATGAGACTGGGAGAATATTAAATTCAAGACCATTCCATCACGGTCGAGATGGCTCAGCGCTCATCCGCGGGGCGTCTGCGAAGCCCTGCAGATCGTAGCAGTAAGGTACGCACCATGCATGTACATATTGCGAATTGCTCCACAAAGCCACCTAACGCGCTCGCCAGTCACCGGTGTCACCACCCAACTTACTACGTGCTAGAGGTAGATTCTTCGTATTGCCCTCACTTCTCGTCGCCCAACCATTCAAATCATGGTTTCTTTATCGAATCCATTAATGACATGGCCGGTACGTCCTCTCGTTATATCTCTTGGGCCCTTTTCAATCGTTACGTTATATAGCCCTTGTAAGGCCGACTTTTAAATGGAATTAAATTCCTCCTCGAACCTTTTTCTCTCTGGTTCGCATTGAACCAGATCGTTGCCGTCGATCGCCCGTTCTCGCACCCCAAGTTCAGGCTAATGTGACACTGTCCGTTTTAGCACTCCTACGAAACCTCTTGCGTTCCCGTCGAACAGTGTCCCCCATAATCCCAATAGATACGAAAGAAAAATCGTTAACGTTGTTGATGCAAGTGATCTGACGTGAGTGAAATGTATATAAATCAAATCATGTGCCACCTCCTTGAATCGCTCCAATAGAATCCACACCTTGACAACCGCTTCCGTACATGCCTTGGCAGGCAACCGAACATCGTCGGTCCTCAATGAATCAAGCACAATATTTAAAGCTCATCCTCGAGGCTATCATGCGCCACAGAACACGTTGCCAGATACCCTCATCTCACTTTCTCTCCCTCCTTCGTTCGTTTGAATGGAGCAAGGCTCTCTGCCCCCGGTTCCCGTGGCCCAGGCCCAGCCGCGCTCGCAACCTGAGACCACCGAGGTTGTTGCAGCGTCACAACCTGAACCCGGCAGAGTTTCCCCTCCTCAGTCCGGGAACAGCGGCCATGGCACACCTGATCGCGCAGTGCGTCCAAAGACCTCGTCAATTGAACAACCTCTCATTGCAAAGTCTGAGGGCCAAGCGGCACAAACGCGTTTTCAGGGCGACCCGTACGCCGACTTTGATCGTATTCCAACCCCACCACCACCTGTACGAAGCCGCGACGGGCATGCGCGCTCATCTCGCCGTCACAGACATTCGGTTGTAGCACTTCCCTCGGGTGTTGGGAACGCCTCTGAACTCGATTGGATAGTTCCGGTAGACGGAAAGCATAACGTAAGTGCCGTTGTTTATTGTGCGGAGTTTCAAGACGTGCCTATATATATCCGTAGCGAAAAACTATAGCCGAGCGCCTCGATCCAACGATAGCGAATGCCGAGAAAGAACGGGACAAGTATGCTCAGAAAGGTTTTGTTTGTTCGGTGTCTTCCACGCCTACCCTGAGTCTAACGACATGGTCTACGTGCCTGTGTTTTATGTATTTAGCACTATGGACCAACTACACCCTCAATATCGCAATCGGTCTGCAGGTTCTCTTGGGGGCTTTGACGACGGGTATAGCATCCGCGGTTACGACTCTTAAGCAGGCAAGTTTGGCTTCTTCGTTATCCAAGATATTCTCGTATTTTACCAGGGGACATAAATAACAGGGACAAGTTGCGTCAGCAATTTTGGGTCGGTTTGGTCTGCATTCGAAATAATCACTGCATTTAATTTTGTCGCAGGCGGTCTTGCCACGTTGGTTGCTTCCTACCTGGCCCGCGCACGCGGTTCTGGGGAACCCGAATTGTCTATTACGCGAGTGAAGGATATCGAACAGTTCCTTCGAGATGCTAGGGCCTTCCATTTGGACCATGGTCACCAATACAGCACTGCTGGAGACCCTTTGGATGGTACGCTGCATGACTTGAGGCAGAGGTTCGAGGGGTTGCTCGGGAACGCTAGCGGGTTAGTTGTCATTCCATCGAGCATTCTGGTTCCTGACCGTCGTCGTTACTGACTGCTTCTCGAAGGGAGAGGAAACTGTCGCCCGTTGGAATCACTGCGACTGCAAATACTACAAGCACTCCGAATACTGCGAATACCGCCAATGTTGCGAACACTGCCAATACTCCCCATACCACCAATACCCCCAATGTTGTGAATCAGTCGGCTGTATGAGTCAGATGAACCCTTGTTCTGTCGCAGCCTGAAATGTCCGCCTCTGGCTTTGCGTGTAGAAGGAAACTTTTCTTCCCCTTTTTTTGCTTTTTCGCTACCGCGAACTTGTCAGATTCTACATGTACAAGTCGAGATTGTCACTTGATTTTTTTTCAGGACATGTGCACTCTTTACACCTAGTTGATTACTGCTAACACTTAATCACTAATGATCCTGAAAGAACATTCAATTTCGGCCATGAAAGGCGTATGTATGTATTGAATGTTGTTGGAAAAAAAGATTGATCTCGCGGAGTAAGGAGTATGGTCACGTGAGCGATGAGATTGGGACGCTTAAAGCTTAAGGTGTTCCAGTGGAGCTGCGTATGTGCCCAGCACATACTCCACCCTCCTCCACTATACATCACACACAAGGCTCGACCTGATCTATTCCACCCCATCATGAAGACGAAGAACAAGCAGACAAAATTCCCAGTGGTGAGAATGCAGGCCCGTTCTCAAACACAACCTACGCTTGGGCGGAACCACGTGAGCTGACGGGACGAATATGCCAGGCGCGCATAAAGAAAATCATGCAAAAGGACGAAGAGGTCGGCAAAGTCGCACAGGCAACGCCGGTCGTGATATGTACGCCACCATATTTCTTGCGCATTCTCGTAGGTTATGAACGAATCTGCATTCGCCGCACGTATCCACGTTTTGCCCTTTCTGTATGGCACATCGCAGCAAAAGCTCTGGAGCTGTTCCTTGCCATGATCGTCGAGGAGGCGAGCAAGGTCACGCAAGAACGAGGCGCGAAAAAGGTGGAGGGCTATCATCTGTACGTGTCCCGCTTTCTCTCCGCTCCCCTCCGTTCCTTCCTCTTCCACCCCTAACTCTTCCACCCACACGCTCCCCTTTCCTTTGTGTGATCGCCCCGTGGACGCGTCTTGCCCCAGGAAACATGCCGTCGAGACGACCGAGATGCTAGATTTCTTGAAGGAGATCGTAGAATCGGTGCCAGATCCGTCTGCCGGAGGCACTATCGACCTCGAAGCCGAAGCCGCCGAGGGGTCGAAGCGTAAACGAGGCAAGGCGAAGAAGAACGGTGCTCCGGGCACGTCCGGGGAACCAAAGAGACGGCGCAAAAAGAAGGTGGTCGACGTCGACGCCGATGGAACGGTAGAATCAGAAGTCGGGGGAGGAGGGGGCGCAAAATCAGAGCCGGAGGCAGACGCGGTGATGGACGAGGACGACGAGAGGGATGGGTGCGCGGAGTCGAGCCATCGAGATCAGCAGGATGCGGACTGGCGGGACGAGGATTCGCCGTATGTTCCGAGATGAATCGATGACGTGCCAGTTGGTCCGGACAGACAAACTGTATCCCGGCGCACTAATGTTACACCACCACCACCCCTCCTCCTCTCCTCGTTCCTGGTAAGGCTACATGTAAATTATATCAAACCAGCTCGACCTCGCCTCTCAACACGAGCTGCTCGACGACAGAGTAAGGGGTTAGGGAGATGTGTCCTTTCTTCATCGTCAGGGTAGAACCACTGATTGAGTCAACTTGCTGCTGTGTGTGCGATGGAGCGAGGAAGCGACTTACTCGGGCAATCTCACCGGTGGACAATCCTGACGGGCATGAACGAAGACGGCATGGGTTTTATCAGGTTCAGCGACTACGGCCATCGGTTAGACGGACGTTCCTGATGTATCTGGGCACTTACCCATGGGTGGAAGGAAAGGCGTCTTGTCATCCAGCGTTTGCTGGGTTTCCGGCAAGCCTTGTAGGACTGAAATATAGAAATGCCGGTCCGTCAGCCTTGCAAACCTGAGCGAATTGTCAAACGAATGTAGGGGAAAAGGGAGCGTTCGGTCTGGTCACCTGCGAGCGTGGTCTACTTCGTTCTCTGAGAGACGTTGTTGAATTTCTGGGTTGGTCATGATGTATCGAGCAAACTTTTCGATCTAGAGTTGGGAGGGATGATCATGCTTCGTATGCTTTGGCACTCGGAAGAAGACTCACCTTGAAGAGCCTCGTGCGGAGGTACGATCTGACAACGAACTTGACGCGCTCGACCTCTGTCTGGGCGAGCATGATCCGAAAGTGATCCTCCTCGGAGGACGAGGGATCGGATCGCAGCAGCTGTACGGTCTCGGACTGTACAAATAAAATAAAGTTAGACTCCCCTGACACTCGACCGAGTGAAGGACGAGGACGAGGATAAAATTGTCTCGTTGACAATGTGACAATCTCAATCTCAACTTCTTAACTTACTTGACGCCGTATGTGATCGAGCAGCCCAGCAAGCACGTCCTCGGCCACCGGGAGCACGTCGGGCGCGTACCGCTCGTTCGTCCACTGCCGGATGAGTTGCTGCAGTGGCGTTTCCACCTCGTCTTCTTCGAACAGTGGGGGCGCTGCAGGCATCGGCACGTCGCCGTCACCGTCACCCAAGTTATCGTTATCGGGTGCTGCATTGCGGAGTCGGTTTTGGAACGCGTTCGAGGTGCCGTTGTCGAGTCTGGTGAAGAAGTCGTCATCGTCGTAGGCGTCGGCCATCGTATTCGGCCGCCAAAAGACTTGGTGATGGTGGTGGAAGCGCGTCAACAGGTATTTGTATTCTTGGTCTCTCACTTCACTATCTCATCAATCATCGACGAGGGATAAAAGATAACCTTCTTACAATGACCGTGGAGATGTCGATCACGGGCCCGTCATCCGATTGATTGTTCTTCACATTTGCACGATGTGGTTGAGATGCGCGCCAAAACTCTACAACAGTAATCGATATGGTACATGACAGTGTACGTCCACAACGAGAATATATAATCGGGATTGCAACTTATAGCTCGTGCCAGGCGATTGTGTGCAGAAGAATCCTATATCGCGTCGTTATCCACCAACTTGCCACAGATCACATACTTGTTCGAAAAATGCTCGATCCAATCTGAACAAAAGAAAATCAGTTCGTTGGAAGAAATGGGCAATCGTGAAACACACTTTTCATGTTGTCGCTGAGAAAAAACCTGAGTCAGAAAAACGTATGGATGACGAGCCTGACATACGTACACCTCATCTGGGCGCAGGTCTTCCAGCTTGTCCAAGGGCTGGTCAATCGGGGTCAACATTTCTGAGCGGCATGAAAGTCGAGGTTAGCTTGGGGGCGCTCGCAGAGAACGGGAAATGTACCCTCATCAAATGATTGCTTGGCCATGCCCCGGGAGGCATCCCGACCCGCAAAGTTGCCATACATACCCTCTATGAGCAGAGCACGAACAGTCAGCGAACTCCAGTCCTTCTTTTTATTCGTCGCGAAGACGTACCGGGTCCGTAAAAGTTTCGCCCGCTGGTGACGTCGAAGACAGTGCCGTTTATCGCAAGCAAGATCCTCCCCCCATTCTTGCCGTCAAAGGGCACGAGCGTCTTGGGTGTGTACGTCTGGTACAGGACCGTGGGCGGGTGAGACTTGGGCATCCACGAATAGCCCTGCTTGAACTCATTCGGCAGCTTTTGCGGCGTCGAGATGGGCGGGAGGACAATCTTTTGTACCGAGTAGAGTATGTAGATGAGGAGCGCCGTGTTCACGGGCGTCGCAAGGTTGAGCGAGAACGCCATGTCCATTTAATTAGTGAGTACTTGAGTAAGTACTTGGGCTGTTGTGCGTTTCGTGTGTGGTCGGCGTTCAACGGCGTGAGACACTGGAGTCGCGTCAGCCTCATTCCCGGTGCGACACTATCGCTCTGCGACTCGGAGCTACGAGACTGTATTGAGCTTACTGAAAACCAGGAAGGCAGAAATATTCAAGCACCAAGCATCATACCAAGCCTACGCCAGTGTCAACTGAAATCATCGAACCCAAAAAAACGGATTTCGAGGCTCCCGCCTGCGCCAATCGTTCCTCTTCCTTGACTAAGTAATGGCCAGAGACATCCTTTAGGACTCGTCGATACGCGAGAACTTCTTATGATTGCTCATAATCAGAAAGCAAGTTGGTCTGTTACCCATTGGGCCATGACGTCGCTGCTGCACTACAACCCACGTAATGAAATTCGGTGGGTCACATCGATTTGGAGCTGTGTGGCAAATTGCCATTGTTCTTATCCTCCCCTATGTTTATGGAAGAATGGAGGATGGCACCCGCAACTTGTTTTTTTCTCTCTACCGCGGAGTAGCTATTTACCAGCAAACCGCCGTACATCGGCATTCAAGGTAAAGCTTTTCAACTCCATTCGTTGAGTGCGTGCTCACAATTAAACCATTCAATGTTCGCTAATCGGAGGAATTTTCAGTTCCAATTCATCTGTCGATGAGATCATTCTAGTGGTGACCCTGAAGACGAGCTCGAACTGGGGGACTTCTTTTGCCCAATCCCCGTTTCATCGGTCCGTCAAGCTCAAAGTAGGAATATAGATTCTGCCATTCAACGCAGCACCTGTTCGATCATCTGAAACGCCAAACCAGGCCTCGGCGATGCTGATGAGCTCAGTAGACCCTCGTTAGAGGATCTTATCCATTTTGATCCTGCGGTTGAAAGCGTCGACTGCTTCTGCTTCATCATAGCGCTGCAAAGCACGCAGTGCTTCGTATCTTCTCTCGTATCACCATGGACTCTGAAGCCTGCGAGGTGGAATGACGTGTATCTAATCTAATTCCCATTTTCTTAGCGTTTGCATTAGGTGAGTGTGGAAGAGAGTTGTCTATTCGACAGCCGATAATACTGAACACGTTCGCGTTGTACATGACAACAACAGGCATGTTCGACTGGTGAACCCACCAACAAGATTAGCCAATGCTGACATGTCGTATTACTTTGAGAATATTGAATACGGTCCTTGTACGTTTTCCATTTTCAATCAAAAGATCGGACACATGATTGCGCTATGTCCGCGTGCACAAAGTCCCTGCTCATTCCTTATATCACCACATTCAAAGGTGTATGAACGATTTGACCACGCAGGCAGTCGATCTTAGACAGGAACTGAAATACTCCCCGGATGCTACAGCGTATTCCAACGCCCTCCACCGCGTGAATAACGCTCGGCCCCAAATCGTCGAACGCCGCTGACGCCATTTCTCTGACAGAATCAATTCCCCCAACGATAGAAGACAAGCGATCACAGGGAACGACTCGACAAAGATCCAATGGAGAAACGCCGCGACTGATTCGACAGATACGGGGAATCCATTCTCCAAGATGGATCAAGTCTAGAGTCTGGGACGAATGTCGTTCTTCGAATGCTCGGGGGAAGAAGCCCGAACGAACACCTCGTGGTAAGGAGGTTGATACACCACGTTGGTGCGACTCAATAGGGCAGTCTGCGAAAACGGACGTTTTACATGAAGTACGACCGTTGACGAAGCCCACGGAGATTTGTATATTCGTATTGTATTTCTCCTCCGAGGTCACCGACCGGGGGTTAGATGGGCAAAAGATGTCCTCTGATCGTACTTAGCGAGGCCCGGATGCATTGGAGATCGATCCCTTGACCTGCGCCGAAATGCATCTATTGCCAGGGCGGTCACGGTTACCATGATGGCAAATGGAAACCACCCATGTGTGTTGAGAAAACAGGACCCGCTGCCCTGCGTTTCTAAACCGGAACAGAGGATACGTTACATCGATGGGGTAAAACAATTGATGAAGAGGCGGTGGACATCCGCAGGTCGTAAGGTTCAGGATGATGTTCGCATCCCCAAAAGCACTAACCGCGACCAGCGACGATACCAAGCTGCTCGTCAAAAAGAGACTCGACATCTGAAAATGATGCACGATTTGTACTGAGTTGACACCAGCCTTGAGCTGCAAAAACTGCAGTGATGAGACGACCGCGACTTCGAATGAAACTCGGACATTATGGTAGCACTCTGAGGATAGTCGCCTCCACACCCGTTCCCCATCTGGCAGATTCAGAGAATGATCAAAAGAAATCCCAAAAAATACATTTAAAGAGCTTGCAATAAATCGCTGTTTGGTCCTTCTTCAAGGAAGACCTGTCTTGCGTATGGTGCCATGGCATAATCTCGGATCTGTTTCCACAGCTGGGTGGCTTCCCTGACTCTGTGAAGCATATGGTGAGTCTTATCTGTTAACCCTCTTGTTGAGTTCCTTAAACTCGAACATCATGCCAGCGGCCACTAGAGCCTGAAGGAGTAAATCTTGTGGTACATATGCAAGATATATGACTCGGATGTATATTCGAGAAAGCAACAGAGCTACATATGTAGTGTCGTGACAATCGTGGGTTCACTGGCACCTTGAACGATTTCTCATGATCAATGGTACCACCCCTGAAGGTACTGATATTCTTACACGAATTTGTTATACATTGCGCACGATAGGACAACAAGAGTTGTGTTCGCGGGGTTGGGTTACGTGGGTAAGTCAACTGCAAGGAATCTTCGTTCCCTCCGTCAGTGAAATAGACAAATGAAACGAAAAAGGGACCGAAAATGCTTTCAGGAACATCGGAATGGGCTGATGCTCCGCAACGGGGTAGATTCTCCCCACTTCCCAAGCCATTCAAAAACCTTCCGCGGAAAAGCGAACACGGCGATTGTGTGTGCTATCCAACATGACGGATGTAGGTTTCATCTTTTACGACAAGGAGGGTCAAGCTGTGGTGCAGAAACGGTGTCAGGCAATCCCCGAAGGAACGCGTCGTCGTGGGCGGAACCGAGTGACTCACAGCGTCTGATATGAAGAGACCATTGACACGGGTGTTTTAAATAGCATGCATGCGAGGACTACTTATTTTCGACTCGCGGTTTTATCTTGACTTGGATACTTTGCCAAGGGTCGATGTGTCGCCCGGTCAAAGTCATTGACTTCGGATCAAATCCATTACTGTGGGCTTCTCCGTGATTGTGTGGGCGGGTGTGAATCCGCTGAGCTCTATTCAAATCTGCGGCGGTAAACCTTGAGGGTCCATTCTAAGAATCTGTATTCTAAGCGGTGTCAAGCTCCTCCGGAAAAGAAAAATACTTACTTACAATGAGGACTCGAGTGGGCGAAGAAAACAAGTGCTTTGGTTTCGGTAAAATCCATGACAGGACTTTAGCGAAAGTTGCTTCGATCGATGTGAAACCCGAATGCTTGCTACCATACCGTAGTACACTGGCGTCTGAAAGAGAGAATAGCACTCAACTGAGACGAAATGCTTGCCGGTCATCCGTTATCTAAGAGCTCCTACCGGGCCGGTAGTGCCTAATATTTGAAGCATATCAGTACAAGGCTCATCGATGCAACGACGATAGTGAGTAGATCATGTCACTTCCAGCATCTCATGACGTCCAATAAGATACTACCTGTTCAGTGAGACTTTAGTAGCATTAAGCTCACGTGACTCGTTACATCCGTTTTTGCCTTTTAGAGGTGCACTAGCAAGGGACTTGTGCTTGTCTGTGAACGACGATGAACGTCTCATATCCCGTATTCTCCTCGCGGATATACAGCCCACATCTACGCTCGCAGTGTGACTCATGCTCCGTCTCATTAGAGTTCTCCGTACCCTCGCCAACACCACCACCAGGAACCCTACTCCGCGTCCGGTGCGTCCAATGTCAAGCTGTATACCAACACGCGTTCTATCCGGTACAACTGCCACCTGGCGTATCCCTTTCTTCCACGTCACAGACACATAACGGTTCGAGTTCCAACTCTGCCGCTGGCCGCAAAGGCCGGAAGATTGGTACCCAGGAGAAACCCTTGGAGACTGGCTACTACGATCTCCTTGGCGTCTCGATAGACGCGACCACGGATGAGATCAAGAAAGCGTATCGTAAGCTATCGCTCGCTCGTTCTTCGTGTTTCCCAGGTCTGACTTGCATTCAAACCGTCCACGTCAGGACGGCTCGCCATTAAACATCACCCTGACAAGAATCCGGACGATCCGAATGCAGAGGAACGTTTCAAGCAGATAGCAATTGCGTACCAGACGCTTTCCGACCCATCGCTTCGCAAGAAGTACAACGAATTCGGTCCGAAGGAGAGCGCACCCGAAGGAGGTTTCGTCGATCCCGAGGAGGTTTTCGGTGCAATATTTGGTGGAGAGCGCTTTCTTCCAATAATCGGTCATATAAGCTTGGCTAGAGACATGAAGACGGCTCTACAAGAAGCCGATGAGGCGGAAGGAGAGGATGATAAACAAGTGAAACGTGATGCCAAGGGCAAAGAAATTCTAACGGAAGAGGAGAAGGCACGTAGAGATGAGAAGGAGAGGAAAGCCACTGCCGAGGTAACTTGAATTCTTTCACCCATGCTGCAACCTCCAATCACTTTGTCAGAAAGCCGAAGCTCGTGCCGAGCGGGTACAAAAGCTGTCAGTGGGCATTTTTACCGATTGCCTCACATTGGACTTACTTCTTGCAGCGTGGAAAACTTGGAGCGCAAGCTTAGTATCTTCACGGAGTCGGCAACAGGTCCTGATGATCCAGAAGTGTCCAGGAGCTGGCGCACGATCTGTCAGCTGGAATCAGAGTGCGTCTTTTGGTTCTTTCATTCAAGTATCCGAGAAGTGAACCTTTCCAATCCCATCAAGGGAACTCCGGAAGGAATCGTACGGTGTTGAACTATTACATGCCATCGGCTTTGTTTATGCATCAAAGGCCAAGCAGTTCCTAGCCACCAGCCAGACATTCTTCGGTGTCGGAGGTTGGTTGCACAATGTACAAGGAAAATACCACGTATTCAGCGAGACGTAAGTGTCGCGGAACTATTGATGGCTCGAAAGGATCCTTAGTATCACTTGACAGGGTGTCGACGCTTCGTTCGGCTATCGAATTAAAGACTGTTTTCGATCAAATTCAAGCCGCCGAGAAGGCAGGAAACCTGTCGCCTGATGAGAGAAAGCGATTAGAAGAACAAGCTGCCGAGAAGGGTTTGCAAGCTCTCTTCAAGGTCTGTCCATCTTTCCGATCACGTAGACTGTTACTCAACGTCTCGACAGGGGACGAAACTTGAAATAGAGTCTGTCCTGCGCGAAACCTGTGATCGCGTACTAGAAGACACGACGGTCCCCCGCAGCAAAGCCACGCTCCGCGCTGTCGCACTGCAGATTATGGGTGAAGCGTACGTTTCCGTAAAGAAAGACCCCGAGAACGGCGGGCCGGACGAGAGCGAATACGTGAGGGTGGACACGAAGACGAGTCGCGAGAGAGAGCGCCAGCGAGCAACTTAGCCTGAGTCCGCGTCTCGCTATCTCCTCATTACTATTCTGTATCCCATACCACCGAGTGCTCTTTGCCGAACTCTACATAATGACATCACAACTTTATACGCACATCAAATTAATAGGGAGGACAACTTGGAAGGTGTGCAAGCTAACGAAGAAGGAAACTGTACCGATTCGTGGCCGTGCCAGTGATCGCCGTTCCTGTCGATATTATAATACAAAAGGACAAACTGCATATCATGTTATTTATGGGCATGTTGGCCCGGTCCCAAATCGATTGATCAATCAATCAATCAAGTTGATCCAGCTTTCAACGACATTTAGTATAGTAACACAACTCAGTCGACCTATCGTTCAATCAAGAAACACTCAGCGGCGCACGATGGGCGTGCTCGAACTTATTCTGATATCTGCCATTCACGCGGATACGTAGACTTCAGGGGTTGATGCGCCGATAACCATATGGCACACAAGGCAACGTCGTTGGACTTGATGCACAGCACGTCAGTTCTGCATGCGGGTGAGTCGGAAATGCACCAAAAGTCGGGCATTCAGCGGTTTACGCACACGTCGGCGTTCTTTTGCCTCTGCGGAAGAAGCAACAATGATCAGGAAGAATATGAACGCGGTAATGTATTTTCCTTGGAAACCCATATACACCATGTACAAAAAAAAACAAAGAAAGGAAAGGGTGAGTGAAACGGCGAAGTCGATCAGTCGCGGGAGATCCCGTCTGCCAGTCGACAAAACACGCCCACGGCGTGGTAGCGGGTATACATCTAGATACGGAAGAGGTCAAGTAGCCGCTCTGCCAAAAAAAAAAAGAAAAAGAAAAGTAGAGCGAGGCATAGCAACAGACGCAAATTACACAATAAACAAAGCAAATAGAAAAACGACAGACCGCGCGTTCGTGGTCGCAGGCGGAAACCATGACTGTAGTTATACACACAAAATCACACAAAATATGACAACACCTCATTTTTCCGAGTTGGCAAAGCTCGACTTGTGGGGCGTGAGGTTCCCTATGTCTTGAGATCCAATAGAGACCTCTGAATGTCGATGCCGGACCTGGAAGGGGTATTCCGAGGGAGATTCGGCAGCGATGCCATTTCTGCGATTGATGAGATATTTGCTGCAACGAGATTAGCAGAATGATCGATGCGAGCGAAACATAAACGTACATCCACCCTGGAATGATACCACCAGGAGGAATCACCCATGGCTCCGCCGCATCATAATTGGGTGGTGAGATTCGTCCGTCGGACACTCGGCGAACGATCCAGACGAAGCCGTTAAGAATGACATAACTCGCAACGCCCACGATGACACCATACGCGATGCTACAGGACCTCAGTCGATCGTCGAACACTCTCAGTAAAAACTCACTTGTATGATAGTGGGATGATAAGAATCGTCAGGAATGCCGGGAGAGCATCGCCGATATAGTCCCAGTTTATGTCACGGACATTGCGGATCATGAGAGAGCCGACAATGACGAGAGCACCCCCTGTAGCCCAAGGTGGGATGGAGGCGAATATAGGTGCAAAAAAGATCGATACAAAGAACAAGAGGCCAGTCACAACTGCGGTAATGCCAGTCTTCCCGCCCTCTACAGTAATGTTTGAGCAAAGTCGAATGCCAAAAAGTGAGTACAAGTACCTGCAATACCTGTCGCGGACTCGATGAAAGCCGTGACAGGGCTGGTGCCGACGAGAGCGCCCATGGAGATGGAGAACGCATCGACACAGTACGCGATAGTAGAGTTCTCAAAGTCAAGGGTGACTGGATCTCGGAGCCCGGCAAATTTGGCCATGGAGTATAGGGTACCGGTAGTGTCTACCGAGTTGTGTGTCACATCAACGTAAAGCAAAAGTTGTCGTAGATCTCACCTAAAATGTCGACATAGAGGAAGGTGATAAGAGCATACCAAACTTTGCCGTTACCATAATTATACTGACATTTTCTCGTAAGAACGGCTGCCAAGAGGAATGGATTGGCACGCTTACATCTAGAGCATTACCAATGTGCTGGAGTGGATGCCAAGCAGCAACCTGCTTGAAGAAATCGAAGAGTTGGTCCCCACTCTCGGTGTGGGGGAAATAGGTCACGGGAGTTGAGCGCGGCCACGAGATGATGGAGGTCACAAAGATGCCGATGAGAATGGAGCCCTTGATACGGTACATCATGAGCAACACCGTCAGGATGCTTGTGCAAACACGAGTGAGCGCCTGATTCAAAGTGCCTGACAGGGCAAGTTCTTACCCGCCTGTGAAGATACCCAACCAGACGGTAGGGTTTCGCAGAATTTCTGTCCCACAGTAATATGGAAGGTTTGGCAACCAATCTGAAATCAACAACAGCTGATGAGACTACATGGAATAGGATGACGAAAACGGATACTGCACCGTCCGAGTTGCATCCTCCCAAGCCCACATAGTTAGTCGTGTCCCCTCCAATGACGTTGAGGCCCCCAGACGCTGTGAAAACGTGAGGACCACTTCGACTATGTGGGAAAAATCAGGTACTCAGGCCGATGAAACTAAATAAAGAAATCAGTTCTGTCGCGAATGGAAACCAAATTCCCTTCACGTACGCAATATAGAGTCCGATGCCGGCACCCACCGCGAGAACGAGCGACTGTGGCATTATCCTCGCTAACCACTGACGCAGACCAAGCAGTGACAGAATGAAAAAAATCCATCTATGGGGAAACGGAGCAGTCAGCGACGTCCGGAGAACTCTGGAAGCTTTGACACCCACCCTTCTAAGAAGACGGCCGCAAGAGCTTCTCGGTAACTTATAAACCCACTGCCATTGACTCCGACCACCGAATATGTGAACTGAATCGGGTAACATGTCAAATTCCGGCGAGCACACTGATCTGAGACGACTTACATAAGCATTTAATCCCATACCGGGGGCCATACCAACTGGAAGGTTGGCTAGTGCACCCATGAGGACTGAAGAGAGGGCAGAGATGGCAGCAGTGCTGGTAATGAGGTCCTGCTTAATCTCTTGAACACAGTACATGTATGCTTGATCATTCGCGCAGTTATTGGGACCGTTGCAGACACAAGTCCCACCCGAGGAGGACACAATCGAAGCATTGACGGATATCTGTGGTCCAAAGGAATGAGACTCAAAGTTCCGTGGTGTTCTGAAGGGCTCACAATATATGCCATTGCAGCCTTGTCGCATCGAAGGGAAGGAGTCGTCAGCGCAGGGCACGGCGAAACGGGAGCATAAACCGCGTACCCAAGTTGTCACACCAGCGCGGACATCCGTCTAAAGTGCATTGTCAGTGGTCATGCACACGACCCCGAACGATATGCAACACACCATAAAACGTGAGCCTTCTCGTTCGCAGGGATGGCCGGATCCCTCAAGACGAAACCATCTCCCGATCACAGAGTCGGCGACCTACTAAAGGTAAGAAATGCGTGCATGCAAAGGAAATAACAAATACCTGGGCGTTGAGTCTGTCCGCAAATGTGAGCGTCATGTCAAGGCAGGGAACAAAGGACGTCGAGGAAGAGAAGGGTATATAACGAATGTGGACTTCGGGGTTGATCTTGTTAAGGGGGCTATCACCGAAGCTTGTCTAAGCGATGAATGGAGCCACTTAAGTTGCCGTGGAGCTTTTGATCCAACCCAGTGAAGTAAATTGGACCTAAATCTTGACCTCTAGATGGCAAGAGTCGTTTCTATTCATGGCTGGATCTATTAATCGGATCGTTTGCCTTAGGTCCTAAACCCCTCATGACAAGTTCAGATGTTGGCGAGGCGGCATATGTAACCGGCAATCGCATGCATCATTCTGAGAACGATTCTCTGATGGGATCATATGGCTGTTCCCAGGGAGATAGACCGTAAGTTGCTTCTGTTTGTTTCCACGCACCAGTTGACTGTTTTAATTCTGGTTAAACCGTATGTGTGCCATAACGTGAGGTCATGCGAATTCCCTTTCGTACTGAGGTAATTGGAAGAAACACAGTAGCTAAGTATAGTTACAGCCAGCCACTGGCATATCTTATCAAACGGCCCGGATCGCCGCCGTCATGCAAACGCATCAAGATATTTTTCAATGATGAAAGGTTCTGAATTTTTGAAAATGCAGCTCACTTTCAGCCTGGCATGCCACCAGCCTAATGTGTCAGTCTAACCCAAATTCCGCAAATAGGCTGTATGTATCGCCTATACCGGCGCCCGAGTTGACAGTAGCGTTTGTTATCATCTTCTTTGCTGCCGAAATGAACTGTTAAACTGCCTCGTTTCCACTTGAGTAATAAGATGTATTCTCCAGAATCCTAAATCTGGCCTGCTCGAGCTCTGCGCCTGCAAATGTCACACATTGAACCATCATGCATCATGATTTAGGCATTTCCCGGATGTGACAAACGCTCCTCGAAACATGTCCTTTCCCTCAGAGCCAGGTCGATCAGTCGGTGATAATGTGCCTCATGTTACTGATATGCGCCGACCTTTACGACTGTGGTGCCCGTTCAACGTTATCGTGTTGGATCGAGAACATTCCACGAACTATACATAACCGCCTATCAGCTTCTTCTTGGATGCCTCCAGCGTTCCGATCTGAGTACAGACAAAGGGATTGTATAATGGGGAAAACCGCTTGCCTTCCAATCACCGACAGGCGCGCTAGAATAGCGAAAACACATTTCATTAACCATCGATGTCTCGCGTTCATATCGATTACAATGTAATTGTTTCTGGAAAGCTTTGGGGGATTAGAGGGCAAACTCTGAGCTTGTACTCTCAGTCCACAGTAGGCACATTGGTAATTTGACCAGGAGACGCCAATTTACGACGTTAAGGGGGGGAAGGCTTACGTCCATAGTTCGCCGCTCAACCACTGTTAGCCTGAACCTTGAATGAGGACGCCACTATCAGATGGCAAGAACCAGTTCGAATTCCATGGTCCGACAGATTTGCTGAGTATTCTCCATCAAATATGTCTCCCCGAAATCACGTACACTCGCACCGCTGTGCTTCAGACCGGTGGTCAGAGTGGCCATGTCCCATGTGGTTGATGATGTGTTTCAAATGTGCTTCAGAGTTAAGGTTGGGTTCTCTGTCTCTCCAAGGTTCTGACGGCGACGGATAACCGAGTTCATGGTTGCCACTGTACATAACTTGGTTGTAAAGGTCAGGAGAGTATTTTGAAAAGCCGCAATAACACCGTCTCATCCCGCGGATTCGGTGCGGAGGATATACGGATTCCGAGAGAAATCCTGCGCTTGCGATGCGCGTGACTTCAGAAGTGGGAAGAACTGCTTGGGCAGATTCAGAGTTCTCAAGGAAGCGGGACTCATGAATAAGTCTCTGGTATAAAGTTTTCGAGCAATTTAACAAGCCAGCCTGGGCCCCGATGAATAATGAGTAATGTCAATTTCGAGGAATGAGAGAGGCTTGGACGGACTTACACTGAACAACTTGAAAACTTAGGGTTTAGGGGAAGCGAATTGTGCGAAACCCTATCGAGGGGAAGTTGGACGCAAGTAGAGATTATGCATTATGCGTACCACCATGCAACTTCTCTTCTTGATACAAGGGAAGCTTTCAAGTGGGCTTATCTCAGTACGTCGGTTAGGCGAAGGCACGTGTAGAATGAGATTCTCTGATGTTCCTGCATTGCTACAAAGGAAGGGTGGAGAATCACCATCACGTTGAGTAAGCTCCCGCGGTGAAGCCATGAGCCAAAGACGTGGATGCCTTCTGGTCACAGAGTCCTGAATCCTAGGTGCCGTTCGGTCCTAACCAGACCCAGTCAGCCACTTTGACCGAGTTGTGTCAATGATAAGTTCTCCACCCAGAATTGGAAAAAAAGACTTGGGTTTGTGAGACTTACCTTGAGAAATGGTAGTGCCTGCTGGACGACACAGGGCAAGTGCCAATTGCTGTGCGGAAGTGGCTGATCTATTCGTAGCTCTCACGTGGCTTCGGCCACGCGCCGAGTATGGACCAGGAGGCGTAACACTCTTGTTCAGACCCATCCACTGTTTCCCTCCACCATTTCTCATCGCTCATTATTCCCCACTGGATTCCACCTCAAAAAACACCTCTCATGGCATTGCTACGTTGCTGTTGATGCCGAAGGTCTCTTTCAATTAAACTCGTCAAAGGAAACCCATCGGCACACGGGGATCAGGGCAAGGTAACTGTTTGCGGTGGACTCCAAAGATTCCAATACTTACTTTCTGCCCTAGCTGCCCACATAAAAGAGCCCTATAGTGGCACTTTTTATTTTGTTGATCACATCCCTCGTCTTGTTACGGCGCTACCGCATCTTCCCGATGGTGGGTGATGAGTAGCGACACCCAATGAGCCCGAGTAAGCAGAACAGTCGCAATCGCGGCATATATTCAGCTAATCGATGAGGTTCAGTGTTCAGCTGTCGTGGCACATTTGGCTCTCAGAGGTTCTCCACCTATCCCGTGGATTGCACGACATTGCACTGCCTTTGGATGGCGACATTCGCTCCGTTGATTATACTACTCGGTGTCTCTTCTGCCCACCTGCAACTCTGTTTGGATGGCGAGATGCGGCTGTTGTCCTCCCTAGCCCAGCCCGGCCATACTGCGTTGAAATTAGTAAGATTCTAATTCTAATTCACACTATGCGCTTGCTTATTGGACGGGAAGCAGATATGCCTGCGTGCCGATGAGTGGCGAAATTCGCCACTATAGTCTGCCACGCCGTTGGTAAATTTCGCTCGGTGCTCCACCACACCGGCATAAGGCTGAGAGTCGAAATAGCGTAGTCGTATTAGTTGGGATTTTTGTTTAGACTTTCCTCGAATTTTTCCGTCGAGCAGGCACGCCCAAGGTAAGTAATCAGGGCGAGGAGCTGTGTTTGTGGCCAAACACCGGCATACGGCGACCTGCTATTTGTCAGATTACACTTTTATTGTCTCGGCCCGAAAGTGGGTTTTCGGCCAATTTTCCGACCCCAGCGCCGCCGCTGCCACCGACAACGACCACCCCAACACCGCTGTTTTGTGCTGTTCCTCGACTCCTCCTTTTCTCTAAACGTTCTCCATGATATGCCCCGCAACCATAATCTGGGTACTTCCGCCCTACGAAATCGCAACCGAGTCACAAACAAGACCCGCCTCAAGGTCATCCATGGCAACATCGAGGCGGATGCCTTGTCGTTTGATGAGGACGAGGAAAAGGCTAGGATCGTCAGCACGGCTGGCGTGGACGCTGAGGACGCCAATGTGAGTCGCCTTTGAGCTCATCGAGCGTCGTGTCGTCCTTGTTGAACATGTCGACGTGTCGCTTTCTGATTGGTTGATACCGTGGGAAATCGATTATCGATGGCTGACAAATCTTACAGGAGCACCACCTCCAAGCCGTCCTTTCCGCGGCATCGCACCGCCACCAGTCCGTGGGACGTTCCACTCGCGGAGCAACCGACAAGGCCGCTCCGGTTGCCGTTGCGTATATCCCCACACCCGACTCGACGGGTCTGGTCGATAATTATGCCGAGCTGTATCCCTCTAACCGATGGACACAATCGGAGGCGTGCGTGCGCTCTTCTGAAACAGTCGAAGAATCCATTTCCAGTGGTCTCGTCGATTCATTCACCTACTACATGGATGAGCGTGACAAGGAATGGCTCGACCGCAATAACGAGGAAGCGCGAGGAGAAGGGACTAGCGCTCAAGGCGCGATCTCTGCATCGGGTGCTACCACCCGCTCCTGCCCCCAGCGAAGCGCGAAGGCAAAGGGCAAGGAGCCGGAGTCTGCACAAGCTGTTACAATCATGGAAGACGAGTTCGAGCTTGTAATGGGCATCTTCGAGAAGGTGACCCACGACAAGACTGAATTTCTCCATCACGTATGTTCCGCGTCCAACGGTAGATGGACAAGGTGCTCACTGACTATCCAACTTCAGGGACTCGAGTCCGGAATGGCCTTTCCTCCGTTTTCCGACTATCAAGACGTTTTTTCATCCCCCTTGCCTTCCTCCTTCTTTGCCAGCTTTATTGTCCCGTGCTGGATAGCGCCCCCTGCTCAGTTGTCACGTGTAGCGAAGGCGATCTATCCGTACTGGAGAGAACGCCGGATCGAAAGAGGTGGTCATCGAATAATCCCAATTCTTAACGTACGTATGCTTTGCCACGCCATAACTTCTTACTGATCGGTGTCTAGTACGATGAGGCGGATGCCATCAATGAATCGTATATATGCTTCCGCCGCCGCGAAATCAAGTCCGTACGAAAGACCCGAGCATCACAGGCGACATCTTCGGATAAACTGTTGCGTTTACAATCCGAGCTCGCCCAGTCGTTGGAGCTGGCCAAGACACTGGTAGCGCGCGAAAACCTGAAGAAGGAAAATGCCCAACAAGCCGTTCAGGTCTGGGAGAAAAGGCTCGAGTTTGTCGAGCTAAAGCGTAAGTTCCCCGCCTTGGGAACCAAGGATGACGAGGAACTATTGCACGAGAAAGAGCGGGTTGCGAAAAAACCGAGAGTGGAATCAGCAAAGTACACTAGCGCACTCGTCGTCTTGACATTGATTGACCTCTCCTTGACAGCCGTATTACTGGTTTGAAGATCCGTACCAGGGAAAGTGGCGACTCTGGTCCATCTTCTCTCCAGACCGAAGCTGCCATCCGACCCAGAGAACGTCTCAGTCTCATCTGCTCTGCTGTCGAGCGAGATCTCACGCGGCGCAAAGAAAGGGATCACGGTTACGAAGACATCCTCGAGGTGAGGCTAAGATTAACGTTCCTCTCCGGTCGCTCTGATGAAATGTACTTCAGAGTCCCTACCAGCGTCCATCGTTCTCCTTTCCCCGCAGATATTGGAAAGCCATTACTCCGTCGCCGCGACCATCAGGATTACCCTCGGTGGACTCTGAGGGGGAGGAAAGAAGATCCGGACATCTTCGCTATCTTCGCCGTCGTGTAACACGGTCTTCTAACACTATGATTGATCGACGCGATGCGTTCTTCCGATTACATGGCTTCTCTCCTACCCGCCAATCTCATCGTAGCTTTGGTCGACGCTTGGAAGAGGGATCTAACGAGAACGATGAAGATCTCCGGAGGTTGCGGGAACGTTGGCGGTTTGATGAAGATGACGATCCGATGGGGTCACCAGAAGGGATGGACGAACAGGACCGCGTTCTTGTCGACGACTTTTCCCCCAAATACCTGCGCCACATGATGACGCTGCTCAGCGAAACAGACCAACAACAAATCAACAATGATGCCACACTATTGCTCGTTTCAGCGGAAGGACGTCAGCAATCAGTTATCCCTTTCAGAACTGGTGCGCAGCAGCCATTCATCCGCAGAGAAACACAGACACCACGTGGGCTTGCGAACGGCATTTCGCAGCTTGCCACAACGCGTCCGATGTCTTCGGTGCCTTTGTCGGCAGTCCCTAATGGCGTTCCAATTGCCATGCAGACGCATATGAAGGCATTGCAGCCTCAGACCGCCACTCCCCGTATCTCCCATAGTTCAACCCTGCGCCCCCCCGGGCCACCGCCTATAATGAATGTGATCCCGGCAATTCCACTGTCTCAGACACCTCCCCCACTTTCTGCCCCCATGCCTGCTGTACCGGCGAATGGCATTGGAGGCGGCTCTCCATCTCCCGCGCCCCAACCTTCTGATACAGATTCCGTGAAGAACACGTCCATACCGAATGGGAGTGTCATGAAGGGTCAAGCAGGCAACGGAACTAATCAGCACACTCCCGAGGCAACCGTTTCCCATGCCACTGAGTCCCAACAGCCCGCGCGTCAGAAAACGGACGTGCAACCGGTTTCAATCCCGCTCAATGGATACCACATCCCTATTAACGGCTATACGATCCCGAATGGTACATATGTGCACAGTCGTCCGCCGAATGGGTTGACTGCGCAGCAGATGCAAAACCTGAAACTGCTCGTCCAAGGTCAGGAGGTCAGCGGTCGTCCTATCCAAACTCCGTATGTTGGACATCTGGTGCCCAACGGTACCCATTACATGCAAATGGCTGCAGGCGCCAACTTGAACTTGAAGCTCGCATCTGGGCGACAATGGAACGGAGCTGCGCCACCGTTGCAACAATCACCGTCGGTCGGTAATCAGCCACAAGAAAGTAACGTTCCTGTAGGAAGTGCTAACCTCGCCCACGCGGCTGCGGGTGTGCTGCCAGCCCGTACGCCCTCGGCCAACGGTACCCGAAGTGTCAGTAGGTCGGGGGCAATTGGGTCGTCTGTCGGACACATTCTGCCAGGCGGACAGTATGCTGCGCACTCTCTTTCCCCTCGGCTGCAGAACGCGGGTTCGTCTCCCCTTCCGAACACAGCGCCACTGCCTCCCCCTCCCCATCAGTCTCCCCCACGTCAGCCTCTCACGCCGACAATGAAGATGGCATCTCCGTCGTTGCAACATCAGCAAGCTGTCCCCAGTTCGCAAGGAGGGTATTAGCTACGTCATGGCTGGTTTGCATATCCGTTTTTCCTTAGCCGACGTTAGTCCGCCGGTTACCTGCTGTCTTACAGCTCTAATCTTGTTTTTGATTACACTATCCGCTCCGTTTATGTGCTTTTCAGTTATGTATTTCAGTTCGTACATTCGCACAACGTCAATTGGACGCTGGAAGATACCAGAGTAGCAATAATAGTGCCATTGAAAGTGAACTGAGGCGACTACAGTGCTCAACTCAACACCTTTGCGACCCGTGACGCGGACGTCCAGGGTCGGTTCAATGACTAAGCGATGCTCCATTCACTCACCCAGGCTGCTGGTTTAATCTTTTTAGCCGACGGAAACAATGTTTGGGAATAAAAAGTGGCTATTGAACGTTCTTTTCTTTCCACCACCTCTCTAGTCTAGAGCCTGTTCTTCTGTCCAGTCATTCGTTTTCAAGTCTTCACCTCTCCTATCTTACTGTTCTCGGCAATGAAGTGCTCCACTTTCCTGAGTTTTCTTGCTCTCACACTCCCTTTTGCGAGCGCAACTCCAGCCCGTAGACACCACGAAATAGCCCACCGTGCGCGTGCTGATGCTGATGTCCACAAGCGTACCTTTCCGGACTCACGCCTCACCTGGTTCGAAGACGGTCTGTGAGTATCAACAGTCTGACTCTCATTTGGTTCTCTGTTAACTTTCGTCAGAGGTGCTTGTGGGGAATGGAACGGACCCACTGACAATGTGACTGACTTGATCTTCACCCGTACTCTTACTCTTATTCACAATGAAGGACAGATTGTGGCTTTGAACACCTACCAATTCGGATCTGGATACCCTGGCCCGAATTGCTTCAAGAACATCACCATCACGTGCAATGGTGCGAGCGTCAATGCGACTATCACCGACAGGGTTCGTTCAACTCCCGTCGAATACATGTTTTACGGTTTACTGACATTGGAGCGCAGTGTGACATATGTCCCTATGGTGGTCTCGATCTCTCTCGTGGCTTGTTTAGTTTCTTTGCATCAGAAGCTGTGGGCGTACTTCACGGAGATTGGTCGTTCCTCGACGAATGGTAGGCTCAGTCGCCTGCTGATGGAGATTATCCTGGTCGCCGACTCGAGCGATCGTCTACTTTTGCCTCGTTAACGGACTCCAATATTTCTTCAAGCAAACGGAGGACTTTCTGCATCTGGACTTTGTGTCTTCACGTGGTCGTCTTCCTTCCTGGGAAACTGGGGTTGCTTTGTTTTGTTGGCAGAATGTTTGGGTGGTATTGATTATCCGCCCTCTGCACCGCATAATAATGCTCTATACTTCACTAGGTTCATACAGTACTAGTACCGTAACTGGATTGTGGGACGATGTTTGATTCGTATTTGACGGACAATTTTAGATTTTTCTCTTGATCCAGCTTTCTACGAAGCAGCGAGATGGAGATTGAAACGTGGTGACTTGGTCCTTGACGTTTCTGGCATAAAACGAAGGCTAAACGAAACGGTCTTACCTCCTGAGAGCGCAGTTCAAGGGAACGAACTGTTTCACTTTGTATAACGAGAATGTCAACATGAAACAGAACGACGAACGAAGTGAATGGTACATACTACGCTGCGTGTCTGCCGCAGTTTCTTCTCCCGATCCGCAGTCTGGACCTGAGTCCGAGTCACATGCACCCAGTCATATTGACACCTTGGCTTCTGTCTTCGGACGGGGGACTCAATAACACCCCGCAGCCCACAATGGTATAGGCCACCTCGTGAATCATCAATTCAAAGCAATGTTTTAATGTCTTTCAAACTGATAGAGGCTCTCCTTGAACAGTACAGGCATCTACAACTCTTCAGTTACTCCGAGCGATCTACCATGGAACACGTACAATTACTGTAACGCCCCTCACGTTGATTCCCAACACTATCCAGAACCCGAAGATCCCCAGGCCACACTGGAATACATGAATGTCGTCATTCGTCACCACAAGGTGTGTTACCGTGTATATGGCCTTCCTCGTTTCATACACATTGAAAAATACTTATTTTGTTTTTCCATCCAGCGGACCCCTGATAACCTTTACCCTGACGAACAGTCGCTCAACCCCACTTCTGGATGGAATTGTGATCATATTGTCCAACAGGATTACGCAGCTGGGACCGCTCCCGTATACCACCAAACTGTCGTACCCGAATGGCACCCTTTTGCTTCGCAAATTTGGTTGGGCACGTGTGATGCTGGTCAGCTCACGCATGAGGGTCTCGAGGACGCTGTCAAGCATGGCCAGGTGCGTTTGGCCTTCGTCCCGACTCTGTCTCGTTCAATGACACAACACATCGAATTCGCAGGACTTTTGGTCTGTCTATCACGATGCGCTCGGGTTCTTGGATACGGTGGATCCTCGGGACATTCACGTTCGAACATCCACCGAAGCCCGGACGCACCAGGTCGCGGGTGCGATATTGTATGGCATGGACCCCAACACGATCAAACGGCAGTGGCCGATATACACACAACCTCAAAAAGTTGCCTTGCCTTTACTTTTCTTCGCTCGGTGATATTAACACACTTTTCTTCAAGATCGATTCGTTAGTCCCCAACTATGGCTGTCCGAACGCAGACGCTATCCGTACAGCATATCAATCCGTGCCTGCGTGGACAGACCATCTCGTTCAGTATCAGGATCTTCAACAACGGTTAGACACGACTCTTGGGACAACGGGCCTGAGTGCATGGAACTCATGGTGTGCGTATTTGCTTTATGGGTCTCATCCCAGGGACCGACACATCACACAGACGACCATTTCTTTGATACGTTTGCCTCACGCACTTGCCACGGACACGCACTTCCATGCAATGCCACCGGCTCATGTGTTTCTCCCGAGGATGCTAATACTGTATTCGCACTCGGTGATTGGGAATACAAGTGAGTGCCGTGTCGTAGGTCGTCGGCTCTTGCATCTCACATGGTCGTGAAGTTACATATGGAATTCGGCGCAGAACGCTTCAACGTACACTTCGCTCACGTTCGGTGAGCCCATCCCGGCAGACCTTGCACTAAGGCCCCGCTCATCCATGTAAATACATAGGAGTGCTCTTCACCGAGTTGTTGCACAATTTCCAACGCTTTCGATCAGGCGAAGAGACTCATAAGCTCAGGTTTTACGTGGGACATGACGGATCTATGATTCGACTTGCAGCTGGGCTGGGGCTTGGGCACACGTCAAACGGAGGTGCGTTGAGATGGCCTGCCATGGGTAGTGAGATCGTCATGGAGGTGAGTCAATTTCTTCATCTGATGAGCATGCATAACTTGTACGTGAGTGAAGGTCTGGCGCGATGCGAGCGGTGGACGATTCGTCCGTGTTATACATGAGGGTACACCCGTGCCGAGTCTTCGATGGGTCCAATTGGGGGAATTTATTGGATTGTTGAACGATGTCATACCAGATGATGTCTACAGGACATGTACTGAATAATCATAGGTTGGACCAAGTACTCGCCAACGGAAAACGAGGAATCCCGATTTGTTTGCGCGATCGTTGGGAATATTCAGGTTGACTCGGAGTCCACCCTCGGCAAGCGGCGAAAGTCAGGTTTGTTAGGTCTTCTTTTCTGCACTCACCGTGACTGGCAGGAACACCAATTGGCGTGAGATGACCCTGGTTCAGGGAGACGCCGTCCACATCATTTCATCAATTATCTAGCTGCCGTTAAGCTCTTGGCAATGACGTGGTACAGTATATATGTACTACTCTCGCGGGCATTCTTGACCTCAAGGCTGTGTTCCCACATTTTAAGAATGCTTTGAAGACGATACTGTTCATAAATAGCCATTCCAAAAATGCAGTTCACCGTTATGTACTGTACTATCTGCGGCGAGGAACCGATACCGTAAACAAGAGCCTGAGGCGCTTACTGTGAAGGCGAGCCTATCATTCCTGTCATTTGACCGCCACAGCATCGATATCAAATCTCCGCCATGTTATGCTCAGTTCCTGGTAAGCATACGGGCAGGGCGGAGGTGCAAAATTCTTTGGCCATGCTGCGAAATGGGAAAAAAAGACCGCGTGAAACATTTAATAGATAAGGGAACTTGCAAGACGGAACAGAAAGGCGCAGTCAGGAGAGCACTGGCCCATTAGTACTGTGGCCCGCTGGCCCAGAGGCTGTTCAAGGGACTCAGGGTTCTCCAGCAAGGCTGCTTTACTCCTGAATCTAGTTCCGTCGATTTGATCGTCGAACGTGACCCTTACAGCGCGTATATAACCGAGCTGGGTTCACGGCATACGAATCAGGCCGCTTCGCACAATGGATGGTTGTCCGGTCCGGTGCTCCGTCTACGAATGGCCAGTTGCCACATTGACACGCACAGGACACCCAGGTCCCATACCACAATGAAAGAGGACCTGGGCTGCTCCCTGATCCTATCGAGAACATGACGTGTCAAGGGGGATAATGATAGACGAAGACGAAGCACGATACGAACCATAGCCTCTCGTAAATTTCCATGAGATGGCCACTAAAATTGTCCTCACATACACGCCCAGACGAAAAAAATATTGTGACGATATCAGCCGCGCTAATATTGCAGCAATAGTTTCTGCGTGACATTAGTAACATATGTAAAAATTACACATGTGTGACATAGGTCCCAGATATCGTACCAGTATCTGGTTATGTAAGCCACTGCGGTGGGAGAAAAAAATCAACGAAAAAAGATGGCTCGAGCGAGAGTCGAACACAAAGCCTTACTAATCAGCATAGTCAGCGCAACAAACCGTTGCACCACAAGTCCACACCTTCACTAGTGTAACTAGGTATATATGAGTAGATAATTTAGACTTAGAAAAATTTCGAAGTGCAAGTACTCAGGATGCAGCCTGCCTCTGATAGACATTCTCATCAATTCTTTGATGCAGCCCATTGTTTTTTGCTTCTACAATTGTCATAAAAGTTGTAACATTTCAGTTGACAACTGGTATCAGAGGCAGCATCCTGAGTACTTGAACTTCGAAATTTTTCCAAGTCTAAATTATCTACTCATATATACCTAGTTACACTAGTGAAGGTGTGGACTTGTGGTGCAACGGTTTGTTGCGCTGACTATGCTGATGTAAGGCTTTGCGTTCGACTCTCGCTCGAGCCATCTTTTTTCGTTGATTTTTTTCTCCCACCGCAGTGGCTTACATAACCAGATACTGGTACGATATCTGGGACCTATGTCACACATGTGTAATTTTTACATATGTTACTAATGTCACGCAGAAACTATTGCTGCAATATTAGCGCGGCTGATATCGTCACAATATTTTTTTCGTCTGGGCGTGTAGCTTGTCAGGCAGTGTTGCGTGAATGGGAATTTGGACGAGATGCTGGGTTATTGTCCTTGATGCCTTTGACAAGAAAGGTCTGTCGAGGCGGGACTCTACGGTGCAGATAGCCAAATCTAAACAAAGTTATGAAGTTATTCTCGGCCACCATGAGATGACAAATGGGAACGGTTCACAAACCGACCAATAAGTAAAACACGAAACCCATTGTTCATGAGATTCCGGGTCCGATAGAACGCGTTTAAACAACTGTCCAACTTTGAGTCCTCCGGGAGCACTGGGCAATGTGGTTTTGAGAAGCTGTTTCTTGATGTAGCTCGTCAGACAGTGTTGCATGAATTGGCATGTGAACGAGATGCTGGGTTGTCCTTCATGCCTTTGACAAGAAAGGTCTCCTTTTTCCCACCAATGTACCTGGACCAGCGGTGACTGAGAGGCGGTACCCAACGGATATCTATGGTCAAGTCAATGCCTGAAGTGTCTCCATGACAGCAAATCACATGAGTTGGATGGGAGACAGAATCGTCAGTATAGTATGCAGGAGGACATGGCACAACCGTGACTTCGAAAGGATGAGCAAGTCGAGCAGCCACACCAAAGTTATCGAGTGTTCTCTCTAATCGAATAGTGCCTGAGTTGGTCACGCGTATATGGGCAAGCGACCGAGTTTTTTTGCAGCTGAGGATTAGGAGAGGACGGGGTGTCGTCCTGCATACTCGTCGGCAGTGGAATGAGCGCGGACTGAGTGAAGAACTTCTAGTCGAGCTGTTCGGTCACTTTGAGGTCATTTGCGCTGAGTTCGATATGCTCTCTGTGACCAGTGCCAGACTGACAGGCTGTGCGTCAGTGGCGTAAACGAGTAGCGAACATTCGGCCGGAGGGTTGACGAGGATAGAAACAAGCACAGAGTATGAAGGAAGAGAGAGGCAAAAGGTGAGCGGGTCTGGGTTGAGATGTGCGGTACTGATTGGCGACATGTGAACAGTGTGCTGGCCGAGCAAGTGATGGTCTCCACGAGGAGCGATTGAGAAAAGGGAAAGGAGACGAAAGAAAGGAGAAAACACGTCGGCGATGCGGAACTGCTCTGGGGTCGCAGGTAGTCTGGGCGTTCTGCAGAGCGGGTGAGTACAATCTCGGAAAGACCCCCCAAAAAAACTGCTATAGTACTTTGTATGCCCTGATATCCGCTCGTGGTGGTAGTGCTTGAGCCAAGATGTAAACTTATGACACCGAACAGCGCACAGTCAAGGAGCCATAGAGAGAGGATTTGGAGGACAACGATGGCTTTGCTGTAAATGAGGCGCGGTGACATAGTCAAGGAGACGGAGGGCAAGCGCTGTCCTGTATGAACGCCTCACGCCTTTAGAGGTTCAAGAGTCGTCCCTGAATGGTGACTTGTCCCAGATCCAAAAGGGAGACTAGCTTGTCGTGTTCTCGCGTGATGGGATATTCGCGGTCAAGGGCAAGATCGAGGAGAGAACTGGTCTGCGCTGTGCAGTCGCCTATGGGAGCCTACCACCCGGGATTCGATCCGAGCAGGCTGCACTATTCAACGACGCCCAGAGCGGTTACGACGTTATCGTCGCTAGTGACGCAGTCGGAATGGGACCCAACCTGTACGCACATTGTGAATGAGACCTAAACGGTCCCGTCACTCATGTGCTGTGTTTTGCAGCAAGATCAACACGTCGTGTTCGAAACCCATTCCAAGCTTGAGGATCAAGAGAAGCAACCGTTGTCCAAATAATAATGCAAATCGCCGGGCGAGCAGGACGTTATGGATTGCGCGGTCAACCTGGTGGTTTCGTTACCACGCTACACAAGGAAGACATACCAACGCTCTATCGAGCGCTCGCGACCCCCGCGCCTCCTCTCGCCTGTGCCGTCTTCAATCCTCCAGGACACTGGATGGAGAATGTGTCGCAGGCTCTCCCGGTCAGGGCCTCTACGCAGGCGCTTCTTGAAGTGCCGTCGTACGTGACCTATATCCGCCCGCCCTTGCGTGCCGCCACGCAGACCCGATTGGGCCAGCTAAGCGAGTTCATGAACACGCCAGGGATCTGCTCTTGTCCGATCGCGCTTGATGCACTCGCGCAGATCCTCCGTCTGTACACCAATGCGATATCTGTGAAGCTCGATGTTGTGTTGTCCGTCGCCCCGTTTATGAGTGTGATGATGCGCGACTCCGACCACCAGCCAAAGGTGCGCGTGTGTAAAGAGGCGCTGAAGCATGATCTAGAGGGGCTGCACAAGGTGCTCGTATTGTACCTCTGGCTGTCGTTTGGCAACGCAATGGCATTTTACGACGCGGATGGTGTGTGGAGCGTGCGCTAGAGTGGTGTCTCCGGAAGGTGTCTTCGTGTGCGCGCGGACACGGGAGGAGAGTCTTGGAGGGCATTGCGAATGCTCTGACGCGGTTGGGGGAAGACAAGCGGGATTATCGGCATCGACGGAGGGCGAGGGAGGGAGGGAGAGATTGGGCAGCGGGGGTGGCGGCTGCGAAGACTGTCGCGGAGAGCGCGAGGTGTTAGCTTGAGGCGTTCGCGAGGATCTCATGATAGGTATCTTTCGTTATATCCTTGAATGGATATCTCAACGCTCTTCGGCTTAAAAAGTCATAGCCTGCCCGCATTAAGCAGACGCCACGCCTTCGTCAACGATCGCTCTGTGAGGGAGGAGAGAAAGACGGAGAAGTCTAAGAATGAGTTCCCGGGAGAGAATGAATGAGCTATACTAAGAATAGTGCTGAGGGACGAGAACGAAAGGAAGACTCAGAAAGACTCAGAAAGCAATGGTGAGCCTATTTGCGGAATTGTACGTCGAGGGGGGGGGGAAGCAGAAGGTCTTTCGTAGTGCATGGGGAGATCCAAGATGCGCCAGAGTGTGCGCATGTAAGATGATTAGAGGAAGAGACAAGGGCTTGATAACGAGTATTCCCAACCCAGACAGAACTTGACTCGGATTTCCTCGTCTAAAAATCACGACCAAATAGCGACGACACGTGCGCATAAAGGCGAGTGAGATATCAAAGCGCCCAGGGCAGTACCTGCGTGAGAGTGGATGAGCGTGCACGTGTATGCGAGGGAATAAAGGCGTGCTGTGAGTGAACGACAAGACATTCTCTTTGTACCTGACCCAGCATGTTTGACAAGTTGCGCTCATGGAAGAGGAATGGTGAGTAGTACGTAGGCAAGGCCATCGATGAACGGCGCTGACGAGAGCAACAGAGCCGAGTAGGGCGGACAGCCCACATCCCTTGGACGGTGGTCAGCAGGTGCAAACATCGGCGACCAACGAAAGAGAGTTACTGACGAATGCTAAGGAATCGAATGGAAAAAGCTCCACCTCCAATGTCGCAATTGACGCGAATGCAATCGAAATCGTTGCTCAAGATCTTATATATGCGGTCGCATTTCTTGCTGATAGGGAGCATGTCGTGAGCGGGGGAAGGGAAAACAAGATTCGACAATGGCGAGTGAAGGATGGCAAGGAGGTGGGGGAGCCAATGGACGCTGGGAGTTCTACTTTTGACCTGGCAGTCACACAAGATGGCAAGTGGATCTTGTGTGGGACGAAGAGTGGTCAAGTGATGGTCTGGGATGCGAATACCCACGAAAAGGTGGACGAGTTCCAAGCACACGACGGTTGGGTGCGTGCAGTGGACGTTTCAGCAGATGGGACGAAAATCGCGACAGGAGGAGTTGACAAGACGTGCAGTGTCTGGTCGTTCTCCGATGGCGAGCGACTCCTCGGGCCATTCAAACACGAGAATTATGTAGCTGCAGTCAAATTCTCTCCCGACGGACGACGCATCGCTACTGCCACGTGGAATCGAGACTCGGTTCGCATCTACGACGGCAGCAACCTCCTCGCAGATTTTCCAATTCGGGTCAGCTCGGATATCAACGAATCCCTCGCCTGGGCGAGCGACTCGAACCGCCTCTTTGCCTTTTCCAAAGACGGCGACATTCACTGCGTGTCCACCAAGAAAACGCTCGCAAAATGGCGCATTCACAGCAACGACAATCCCAGCTGTATCGCACTGGCATGTAACGACACAATTATTGCAGCCTCCGCTAATTCGTCACTCTCACTCTGGAACACTACGACATATAAACGAATCGGGACAGTCATACACCACTCCCATGACATCTGGTCCATGGCCATCTCGCCAAGCTATGACATTGCGACCGCTGGAGACAAGGCAATCACGCTGCGGAATCTTTATGACACCCTTCCCTCACCTTACCGCAACAATGTGAGTAACGCTACTCGTATAAGATCACTTCATTATCAATTTGTCCTTAGGTACGCTTGGAGCGAGAAATCCGGAGCTTGGAGATTGAAAAGAACGATCTTGAAGAAGTACAGTCCCTACGTGCACGAGACTCCCGTCAAAGTATGTTTATTAGCTGTATGAGTTTGCTGCGCTGATATTCGTTTCCACCAGAGGACGATATAGCGAATCTCGAGAAAACTGTTGCGGAACTACGTGACCAGCTTGCTATATCCAACGAGGAAAGGACAGGCCTCCATGAAAAGATCGAGTCCCTTCGCGCACAAAATGAAACCTCAAGTGCGTTCTCTCCGCCTTCCACCCCACTTCGTTAATAGTTTATTAGATCGCAAAATCACTCATCTCGATGAATCGGGCAAGGAACTCCGCCACGTGCTTATAGCATCTCAAGGTTCAGTTGATCAATTATCCAAGACTGTAAGGGCACTACGCGCACACGTTGATCCACCCGAAAGGAGCTCGGGTGCGTTTTGAACCATCACAAACAACCGTTCTCTGACTCGTTTCAAGTATTCATTGCACAAAAAGTAAACGAGCTCGAGATTGCCACTCAAGAACTCGGTGACCAATTCACCACGTGCAAATGTGCACTCCGTGTATACGACAAGAAGCATGAGTGCGAAACATTGTACGCCAACGGTCGCATATATGATGCTGCACAGCATCTTGCGAACGTCATGACCGCGAATCTGTGGCGTAACGAACTAGTCATTGATTGGCTGAAAGGTGAACTTGTGTGTCTTGTCCTAGAATTGTATATTAAATTCCTATCATCAGAATTCACACCGAGATGTGTATCAAGGCTTCAGGAGATCGGAGACGACGCATTAAGTTCCCAGAAACATGACGAGGCTCTCTCAGCTTACTCCACGGTCTTGTTGCTCACTCCCTCACCTCCGGAAGGCGTGCTGATGGGATGGGCGAGAATGGCACTCATTCGTCGCTCAGCAAGTGAGGTGTTGGGTACCGTGAAGAAGGTATGGTTGATTTGGTCTTTGAGAATTGCATGATAATTCTCGTTTTATTCAGTTCAAGCTTCCCATGTTTCGTGTTTATCTGGCAGTATGCAATGTTCTCGAATGTGACGATCGTCTTGTAGAGGCTGTCGAATGTTTCCGAACGATGAAAAATGAGCTATCAGAGGACTCAAGCACTCTCGACGAGCAACGGCAGGAGAAACACGGTGAGTAGTCCCACTTGCCACTCGGAGACTAGGCTGAAGATCTCCAGATTTTCGACAACGTTGTAGCGGAAAATTGGAACAAGAGGGCGATGCAGCAATGGATGCACAGAACCATGATGCGGCCATCGGATCCTACTCGATCGCACTCTCACTCCACCCAACGAATATCAGCGACATCATACTGAAATGCTGCAAGGCGCGAGTAGGCTTCTTGGAGGATGAACTCATATATGCCATCCAGGTATAGTATTGATCCGCACAGCACACCGAATTGACGCGCTGACTGTACAATCAGATCACTGAACGCGACCCATCGAACTACCAGGGGTACAAAAGGAAGCATGCGCTATTACATAGCCTGGGGCGTTACAAGGACGCATTCGATGCATTCGAGACGATGCTGTCGAGGATGGAGAAATCACCTGACCCACAAGCTCGAGGTAAGTTCTTCTCATTCGTGTTGCGCAGACGAGCTGATTTTGTGGCGATAGACATGCGGCGATATTATCTCGACACGACTCCACTGATCCGAAAAGTCGTCGAACAGACAACCCGTGTCATTCCCCATGTTCTCATCGACACCACCACTGGTCGTCTCTATGATAAGCAAATGCAACAGGCAGCTTTCGAGGAGTCCTCCATGTTCAACGAGTTGCGGTCGTCCATGATCATCCGTGATCAACTCGACCGTGTGCGCATCCAGCAGGAGGTGGAGAAGTTCTATGAATATGTGATGTTCTCACACAGGTGGCAGCCACCCGAACCATCATTCCAAACTGTCGAGAATACCCTCATCTATGCACTCCCTGCATCCCCCGGGAACGACAAACTCATCAACTTTTGCAAGCTTGTGCAGTCTCGGCGCTTCCGGTGGGGATGGAGTGATACGTGCTGTGTCAACCAGAGCGACAAGGGAGTTCAGCAAGAATCAGTTGTCGCCATGTTTCAATGGTATTTTCACGCGGCGCTCACGATCGTCCATCTTCTCGGTGTTCACTCCAAATCACAAAGAAAGGGCTTTTTGTGGAAAAGCATCTGGAACACTCGTGGATGGACATACCAAGAATACGTCGCGTCGAAGGTCGTACAATTCTATACAGAAGATTGGAAGCCATACCTTGATCTCGACATGTTCAATCACAAGGAATCACCCCTAATCATCTCCGAGATGGAACAAGCAACCAACTTTGCTACCCAGGCCCTCGTATCGCTTCAACCAGGACTGACCAGGGTGCGCGAGAAGTTGTACTTGGCTTCGAGTCGCGAGACGACGCGGGTAGAAGATATCGCATACTGTCTGTTCGGTATCTTTGATGTCGTACTCCCGGTCATATATGGCGAGGGCACGCGAGCTGTCCGTCGTCTTCTGGAGTACATCTTGACCCAATCGGGTAATGTCACACTTCTCTCCTGGACTCGGGCTGGAAACTCGAGTAGCAGTCCCAATAGCTACCTCCCTGCCGACCTCACTGTCTATCACCGGATCGAGCCCCCTCATGTTCCACAGCCGATCATGTCCGCCGAGATGGATGAGATGATCATGGCCTTGCAATCATCCTTGTCCGACCCCTTGCTCGCCGTTCGGTTGTACGAGCGACTGTATGACCTTCCCCCTCTTTCGATCATCACTGGTCGACTCCGCCTTCCTGGATTTGTTTTCCCCCTGACATCCCTCACCGCTATCACGACGAAACCTGGATCGGACTCGATAGTTCATGTTTATCAAGCGACTGCGCCCGTCCTCGGCGACGTACACATCGAGACCAACGATGACTTGGTCGGAATGCACGGGTTGATGCTCATCCATCCCTGGATCAGTCCCCTTCTGAATAGGGATTTCACCGGCGGGGCTGCTCAGTTTGATCTCGCCATGCGTGCCTTACGGCTGGTCGTTCGACTGAAGCAGCCGTTCGGTGCGCTGTTGCTTGCTTCAGAGGAACGCGCGCTGTATAAACGTGTCGCGACGGACAGTTTGATCAAGGTTCAGATCCGGGCAGAGACGGCGTTGGATGAGTTGATAGACAGCGTGCGTATAGTCGACGTTCAGTAGTCGCGTAAATTGTCATTGGTTTTGGTTGTCGCATACATGGACTTCTTTATATCGCTTTTTCTGGATCTATCAGTATCTACACTTTCTGAGTGACTTTCAAGCAGTATCTTTTTCGCGACTGTATGGTGTTGATATGAACTTTTCATTCTTTCGTTTTTACCTCTCTCGTCTCGCGTCACTTGTAATGCAAAGAGCTAACAATCCGCCTACCCTTTCGTGCCGCCACGCAAACCCGGCTAGGCCAGCTAAGCAAGTTCATGGACGCACACGCCAGGGATCTGCCGTTTAAGAATTGTCCGATCCAGTGGTCGGATCCCGCATATCCTCCGTCTCGGGCGAACTTGAAGTATACTCCGCAACGCAGACATTGTCAATTATCATACGCAGATGTGTTTTCAAGAACGTGCCTAGAGAGCTCTCGGATTCATCTGCCCCTTTCACACCAGGTTCTGCATCACCCATCGTTTCTCACTTCTTTTGCGCTGTGTCCTCTTGAATGTTCTTCGAGACCAGGTTTCTATGAAAATCGTGGGAAAGTGCGGCCCCTGTTCTACTATACAGCGTTATTACATAACTACAGCTCTCGCCTGGTCCGACGTGCTTCTTTTCATCAGAAACCTACTGGACTTGGAATTATATAGTAAGACTCTTTTCTGCAGTAAGACATCTAAGGCCTGAAACTTTTTCTGAGGTGGCGATTGTCAGAACAGGCCACATCGTCTGTATGCGCGCCATGCACCAGGAGTTCGTTATATTGAACTCGAAAGATATCGCAGAAATATTCTGATTGAATTGTGTTTTCTGCTGCAGACCTATTGGCTGGGAATAGCCAACGACCATGGCGCGGTATGGGCCGAGGTCCAGGTTAGTGACTACTACAGCAATCCTTCAGCGCCCAAGCGGCGCTACCCCATCCTCCCAGACAGTGGCGGAAAGCGTATGGGTTGATGGCGTCCACTGAAATCAATTATGTAAACCCAGAATCCCTGTGATCATAGATCATGGTGATGGTGATGCTCGTTCTTGCACAGGTTCTCGGCCTCCGTGGTCATAGAAATCGCATACGGGGGCGCTACCAAAGGTGGCGAGACATTCATAACAATGATGCAATGTGCCGTCTTCTCCACCTTGCCACTGTTGAAGTGTCTGCTCTGTGCGACGCATTTCCATTTGAACAAGAACACAAGCGTGAAGCGCCGCTTCCCTGTCTTGCCACCACCACATCGCTCGTCCGCCTTGCAGCGCTCGTCCTCGCTCGTTTCAGCTCACCCGCCTGCCACACCTGGTGCCTCCATTTCCCTTGTAGCTCACCTCCCTGGGGTTCAGAGCGCACGGTCCCCACTACCGGGTACACGCACCTGCGAGACGTTCCCATCCACCCTCGCAGCTCACGCTATACCCAGCAGCTCGGATTATCACCATCTACCTCCTCTCAGCCCGTGCCTCCCTCTTCTCCCAGCGCACGGAGCAACGTCCAAATATGATCTTCACAGTTACGTAGCAATTGGATTGCCAAGCATCCTGAACTCCGTGATAACGCCACATAAGATTTTATAAATAAAGTCAAGCTCCCCATATGAGGTGTGGCCATATTCACGATGACCACAGGAATGGTAATACAAAAGTCGTCTTCGTCGTCCTCGCCTCGCTCGTCCGCGTCATCGACCACCACCCGCCATTTCTCGCCCTTACCACCTAGATGTATGCACAAGGTTCCCCTCCTGCTCTTCATTACCAGTTTGCCGCCGCCATTGCCTCCAATGTGTCCAAATAGACGCACACCTTCGCCACCTTGTCCCTGGTCCCTCGGGCAGGTGGGCACATGCTCTCGCCTTCTCCATCCTCACCACTCCCGCTCATTCAACCTCGCTCAGTTTCCCTCGCCATGGCCGAGGCAATGACGCGATGACGACTGCGACACGACAACAATGATGACAATGTGATGGGGACGTTTGCGGGTTGTATTTCTCTGTAGTTATAGTGTACAAAAATAACATTGATTCGTAGAATAATAAAACTGAGGCTGAAGCCCTGATCAATATCTTCGACTTCTGACCTCTCACTTTACAAACAAGGCTTCTGTCGTTGCCAAAAGGCGCTTCCCCAAGTAATCAAGGTGTGTGAAAATGCGTGCTGGGTCAGCGCTTGTCTGAGCGGGCGACGTATCCCCTGGTGTTCAACTCGGGGTTAGTACATTTGGAGCACATAATCTGAGGAGGACCAACTTGAACGGTGGTGTACGATAGGGAAGACTTGGATCAATCAAAGTTGGTCTGGAATCAGGTTGCTAGCTCACTGTTCTGCGAAATAACAATCAGACAGTGACGCCGAAGCATAGCTTCATGGAGAAGATCTGAAGGAAAATGTCGAAACGAGATGAGAAACACCGTCCTCCAGGATCCTGGACTGATAGATGGGTTAGATACCATGATAGCGATGACACATGTGCATAAAGGCGAGCGAGATATTGATGAAAGCGAGCGCCCAGGGGCCAGGGGCCAGGGCACAGGTACCTACGTGAGAGCGGCTTATCGTATGCCAGATGATAAAGGTGTGCTGTGACTCTGAATGAACGACAAGACATTCTCTTTGTACCTGACCCAGGATGTTTTCCAGGTTGCTCTCAAGGAAGAGGAATGGTGAGTAGTATGAGGCAAGACCACCGATGAACAGCGCTGACGAGAGCAACAGAGCCGGGTAGGGCGGACTCCAACCCACGTCCCTGGAACGGCGGTCAGAAGGTGCAAACATTGGCGACCAACGAAAGTGAGGAATCGATAGATAGTGAGGAATCGAGTGGAACAAGCACCACCTCCAGTGTCGCAACTGACCCGAATTCAATCACAATCGTTGCGCAAGATCTTATACATTCGGTCGCTTTTCTTGCGGATGAACATGTCGTGAGCGGGGGAAGGGAAAACAAGATTCGACAATGGCAAGTAAAGGATGGCAAGGAGGTGGGAAAGCCAATGAACACTGGGAGTGCTATTCGGGACTTGGCAGCCACACAAGATGGCAGGTGGATCGTGTGTGGGACGGAGAGTGGTCAAGTGATGGTCTGGGATGCGACAGACCACCAAAAGGTGGTCGAGTTCCAAGCACACGACGAGTCGGTGAATGCGTTGGACGTCTCAGCAGATGGGACGAAAATCGCGACAGGAGATCACTCGACGCTCTGTGTCTGGTCATTTTCCGAAGGCGAGCGCCGACTCCTGGGCCGATTCAAGCACGACGACTGGGTGGCTGCAGTCAAGTTCTCTCCCGACGGACGACGCATCGCTACTGCCACGTGGAGTCAAGAGTCTGTTCGCATCTACGACGACAGCAACGTCCTCGCAAACTTTCCAATTCAAGTCGACTTCGGTTTCAATGGATCCCTCGCCTGGGCGAGCGACTCGAACCGCCTCTTTGTCTTGTCCAAAGACGGCAACATTCACTGCGTGTCCACCAAAAGAACGCTCGCGAAATGGCCCATTCACAGCTACGACAAACCGAGGTGTATCGCACTGGCATACAACGACACAATCATCGTAGCCTCCGCTAACTCGTCGATCTCACTCTGGGACACCACGACACATCGACAAATTGGGACCGTCATCCACCACTCCTACTTCATCAAGTCCATGGCCATCTCGCCATGCTGCGCTATTGCGACCGCTGGAGACAAGGCAATCACGCTGCGGAATCTTTACGACACCCTTCCCTCACCTTACCGCAATAACGTGAGTAATGCTACTTGTATAACGTCCTTACCAATTTGTCCATGGCTGCTCCAGGTGCGCTTGAAACCAGAAATCCGTCGCTTGAAGGTTGAAAAGAATGATGTCCAAGACACAGTACAGTCCCTACGTGCACGGAACTCCCGCCAGAGTACGCTCATTAGCTATATCACTCTGCTGCACTGATATTCGTTTCCACCAGATTTAGCGAATCTCGAGGAAGTTGTTCAGGAACTACGTACCCAGCTTGCTACATCCAACCAGGAAAAGACAGACCTCAATGAAATGATCAGATCCCTTCGTGCACAGAACGAAACCTCAAATGCGTTCTCTCCGACGGGATGGACGACGAATATCAGTGACATCGTAGTGAAATGCTGCGAGGCGCGAGTAGGCTTGTTAGAGGACGAACTCGTAAATGTCACTCAGGTATTGATCTGCATGGCACGCTAAGTGGACGGCGCTGACCGCACAATCAGATCATTGAACGTGACCCATCGAACTACAAAGAGTACAAAAGGAAACATGCACTATTACATAGCCTAGGGCGTTACAAGGAGGCGTTCGACGCATTCGAGACGATGTTGTTGAGGATGGAGGAATCACCTGACCCACAAGCTCGGGGTAAGTTTTTATCATTCATGTTGCGCAGACGAGCTGATTTTGTGGCGATAGACATGCGGCGTTATTATCTCGACACGACTCCAATGATCCGAAAAGTCGTTGAAGAGACAATCCGTGTAATTCCCCATGTTCTCATCGACACCACCACTGGTCGTCTCTATGATAAGCAAATGCAACAGGCAGCTTTCGAGGAGTCCTCCATGTTCAACGAGTTGCGGTCTTCCATGACTATCCGTGATCAACTCGACCGTGTGCGCATCCAGCAGGAGGTGGAGAAGTTCTATGAATATGTGATGTTCTCACACAGGTGGCAGCCACCCGAGCCATCATTCCAAACTGTCGAGAATACCCTCATCTATGCACTCCCTGCATCCCCCGGGAATGACAAACTCATCAAGTTTTGCATGCTTGTGCAGTCTCGGCGCTTCCGGTGGGGATGGAGTGATACGTGCTGTGTCAACCAGAGCGACAAGGGAGTTCAGCAAGAATCAGTTGTCGCCATGTTTCAGTGGTATCGTCGCGCGGCGCTCACGATTATCCATCTTCTCGGTGTCCACTCGAGATCGCAAAAGAAGGGCTCTCTGTGGAAAAGTATCTGGAACACTCGTGGATGGACATACCAAGAATACGTCGCGTCGAAGGTCGTACAATTCTATACAGAAGATTGGAAACCGTACCTGGATATCGAGTTGTACAACCACAAGGAATCAACCCTAATCCGCTCCGAGATGGAACAAGCAACCAATTTTGCTACTCAGGACCTCGCAACGCTTCAGCCAGGGCTGAGCAGGTTGCGCGAGAAGTTGTACTTGGCTTCGAGTCGCGAGACGACGCGGGTGGAAGATATCGCATACTGTCTGTTTGGTATCTTTGATGTCGCACTCCCGGTCATATATGGCGAGGGCACGCGAGCAGTCCGTCGTCTTCTGGAGAACATTTTAACCCAATCGGGTAATGTCACACTTCTCTCCTGGACTCAGGCTGGAAGCTCGAGTAGCAATAGCTACTTCCCTGCCGACCTCACTGTCTACAACAAGATCGAGCCCCCTCACGTTCCGCAGTCGATCAAGACCGCCGAGATGGAGAGGATGATCATGGCCTTGCAGTCATCCTTGCCCAACCCCCTGCTCGCCGTTCGGTTGTACGAGCGACTGTATGACCTTCCCCCTCTTTCGATCATCACTGGTCGACTCCGCCTTCCTGGATTTGTTTTCTCCTTGACATCGCTCACCGCTATCACGACGAAACATGGATCGGACTCGATAGTTCATGTTTATCAAGCGACTGCGCCCGTCCTCGGCGACGTACACATCGAGACCAACGACGACTTGGTCGGAATGCACGGGTTGATGCTTATCCATCCCTGGATCAGTCCCCTTCTGAATATGGATTTCACCGGCGGGGCTGCTCAGTTTGATCTCGCCATGCGTGCCTTACGGCTGATCGTTCGACTGAAGCAGCCATTCGGTGCGCTGTTGCTTGCTTCGGAGGAGCGCGCGCTGTATAAACGTGTCGCGACGGACAGTTTGATCATGGTTCAGATCCGGGCAAAGACACCGTTGGAGAAGTTGATGGACAGCGTGCGTATAGTCGACGTTCAGTAGTGGTGTATTGTTATTGGCTTGGTTATCGCATACATGGACTCCTTTATATCGCTTTCTGGAGCTATCAGTATCTACATACACCATCGGAGTGACTTTCAAGCAAGATCTTTGTCGTGACTGTGTGATGCCGATATGAACTTTTCATTCCTTCGTTTTTACCTCTCTCGTCTTTGTACGTCGACCATCCGCCTGCCTGTTAATGCCACCAGGCAGACCCGGTTAGGCTAGCTAAGCGAGTTCATGGACGCGGACGCCAGGGATCTGTTCTTGTCCGATAGACTTCTGTTTAAGAATTGTCCGATCCAGTCGTCGGATCCGATCGCGCTCGAGGTACTGGCGCAGATCCTCCGTCTGTACACCAATGCGATAAGCGTGAAGCTCGACGCCGTTTATGAGTATGTGGGAAGAGGGTAGAAGGGAAGGGATGATGCGCTACTCCGACCATCAGCCAAAGTTTGCGCGCGTGCAAAGAGGCGCTGCAAAAGGTACTCGTATTGCACCTCTGGCTGTCGTATCGCAACGTGATGGAATTTTACGACGCGGACGGTGTGTGGAGCGTGCGCTAGGTGGTGTGTGTTTTCGCGTAGAGTCTTGGAGGGCGCTGCAGATGCTCTGACGCGGTGAGGGGAAGACAAGCTGGATTATCGTCATCGACGGAGGGCGTGGGTGGGTGGCGGGGGTCGCGGCTGCGAGGATGGTTGCGGAGAGTGCGGGGTGGTAGTAGCTTGAGGCGTTGAAGAGGATCTTATCTTTGTTCTATCCCCGGGAATGGTTATCTAGTATGCTCGTCTTGAACGCCTTGGCCTAATTAAATCAAGCATATGCATGTGAGAACCCGCCCGTCTGTTCTTAGCAGATGTCATTCTCAAGACACGCAGATTAGGAAGTCTAATCGGACGAGACGGATTGAATGAATGATACTCGGAAAGCTGCGGTGTACCACCGTCGACGCGATCCGCTCGAAACCCGAGGGAAAACAAGCGGAAGACCAGACTTTCGGAGTGATCGGAGACGCGCCAGGATGAGTGGGGACCGGAATAGTATGTCAGGCCATTAGACGAAGAGCACTGTAAGGCTTGATGATGAGTATATTCCCAACCCAGAGTCAAACAAAACTCTGGACACAACGACAACAACTTCTGCACCCTGTTGTTCCTACTCGATATTGGCTCGAAGCTGCCATAGGGTAAAATGTCCCCAGATTCAAAACGAAGAAAAAAGGAGATGTCAACTCCTTCGGAGCATAGGTAATATGTGAATGACGGGAGATCCGTCCTTGATCGATTGATCTCTGATGGTCGCAGAATCGTCTTGTGTGGTACAACTTTTCATGCTGCGCCCCACGCATCACATCCCGAACTCGTTGACGAAGGCAAGTACTTATAGGTTGCATGTGAGGATCGCGTGAGTGATCGCTGTCGCCGATATGAGCGATAGGAATGATTAACGGTCTGCTGACCGCCGCGCATATAAGGTACCGAATTTATACCATTCGTGGATGCCAGTGAGTTCGTGCACTGCGGGTCTAACCGGCTACTAATAAGGAGACCAGGGCATTCGAGCCAGTCAGTACTGGGACTGACATGAGTACCATATCAGAGAGCATCGATCGCGAATCGGTCTCGTCCGGGAGAGGGGGGACAACACGGGATACGTATGTTGTGCTGTGAGATGGGTAACTTTGTTTCGAACCATATTCCCTACGAACACGGGAACGCAGACATTATCAATTAACATGATATGTTGTCTCACGAACGTGCCTTCTAAGAGAGCGCTCGGATACATCTGCCCCTTTCGCACCAGGTTCAGCATCACCCATCGTTTCTCACTTCTGTCGCGCTGTGTCCACTTGAATGTGTCTGAGCGGGCGACGTGTCCCCTGGTGTTCAAGGGTTAGTACATTTGGAGCACATAATCGGAGGAGGACCAACGGGTGGTGTACGATAGGGAAGATTTGCGGCAGTCTGGAATCACGTTGCTAGCTCACTTCTGCGAGATAACAATATTAATCAGATAGTGACGCCGAAGCATAGCGATATTATGTACGCATAAAGGCAAGCGAGATATCGATTTGAAAGCGAGCGCCCAGGGCACAGGGCACCTGCGTGAGAGTGAACGAGTGTGCACGTGTCTGCCAGGCGATAAAGGCGTGCTGTAAGTGAACGACAAGACATTCTCTTTGTACCTAACCCAGTATGTTTGACAAGTTGCGCTCAAGGAAGGGGAAGGGTGAGTAGGCAAGGTCATCGATGAACGGCGCTGACAAGAGCAACAGAGCCGAGCAAGGCGGACAGCCCACTTGGTCAGCAGGTGCAAACATCGGCGACCAATTTAACGAAAGAGAGTTACTGACGGATACTCAGGAATCGAATGGGAAAAGCTCCACTTCCAATGTCGCAACTGATGCGAATCCAATCGACATCGTTGCTCAAGATTGGATATATTCGGTCGCTTTTCTTGGTGATGGGGAGCATGTCGTGGGTGGGGGGGAAGATAAAATTCGACGATGGCGAGTGAAGGATGGCAAGGAGGTGGGGAAGCCAATGGACGTTGGGAGTGCTATTTGTGGCCTGGCAGTCACGCAAGATGGCAAGTGGATCGCGTGTGGGACGCAGAGTGGTCAAGTGATCGTCTGGGATGCGAAAACACACCAAAAGGTGGTCGAGTTCCAAGCACACGACGATTGGGTGAATGCGTTGGACGTTTCAGCAGATGGGACGAAAATCGCGACAGGATCTGACCGAACGCTCAGTGTCTGGTCCAAGCGACGAGTCCTCGGCCCATTCGAACACTTCAACGACGTGGTTGCAGTAAAGTTCTCTCCCGACGGACGACGCATCGCTACTGCCACGTGGAGTCACGACTCTGTTCGGCATCTACGACCGTGACGGCAGGGACGTCCTCGCAGATTTTCCAATTCGGGTCAGCTCTGGTGACAACGAATCCCTCGCCTGGGCGAGCGACTCCAACCGCCTCTTTGCCTTGTCCGAAGACGGCAAGATTCATTGTCTCCGCGTGTCCACCAAGACGACACTCGCGAGATGGCTCATTGGCAGCAACGACAAACCAGGGTGTATCGCACTGGCATGCAACGACACAATCATCGCAGCCTCCGCTAATTCGTCGGTCTCACTCTGGAGCACTACGACATATCAACGAATCGGGACCTCCATCCACCACACCCACTTCATCCGGTCCATGGCCATCTCACCAAGCTACGACATTGTGGCCGCTGGAGACAAGGCAATCACGCTGCGGAATCTGCATGACATCCTTCCCTCACCTTACCGCAACAATGTGAGTAACACTACTTGTATAAGATCACTTATTAATTTTCCATGTGCAGTTGAAGGTAAAAAAAAACAATCTCGAAGACCCGGTCCAGTCGCCACGCGCACAGGACTTCCGCCAACGTACGCTCATTAGTATGTGACTCTGCTGCGCTGATATTGGTTTCTACCAGAGGAAGATAAAGCGAATCTCGAGAAAACTGTTCAAGAACTATGTACCCAACTTGCTACATCTAACGAGGAAAAGATAGGCCTCAATAAAATGATGAAGTCCCTTCGCGCACAGAATCAAACCTCAGGTGTGTTCTCTCCGTATGACTTTGCTGCACTAATACTCGTTTCTTCCAGAGGAAGATATAGCGAATCTCGAGAAAACTGTTCAAGAACTACGTACCCAGCTTGCTACATCCAACGAGGAGAAGGAGTACCTCAATGGAAGCTCAAGTGCGTTGTCTCAGCCTTCGAACCCACTTCGATGACAAAACCATTTATTAGATCGCAAAATCACACATCTCTATGAATCGGGCAAGGAACTCCGCAGCGTGCTTGTAGCATCTCAAGGCTCAGTCGATCGATTGACGCAGACTATCAGGGCACTATGCGCTGACGTTGAACTATCCGAAAAGAGCCCAGGTGCGTCCTGAACCATCCCGACTGACGGGTTCTCTAACTCATTGTCAGTACTCATCGCGCACAAAATAAATGAGCTCGAGCTTACCCTCCAGGAAGTCGACAACAAATTCACCACATGCAAATGTGCCCTCCGTGAATATGACAAGAAATATGAGTGCGAAACATTGTATGCCGACGGTCACATATATGATGCTGCACAGCATCTTGCGAACGCGATGGCTGAGGATCTGTGGCATAACGAACTAGTCGTCCATTGGATGAAAGGTGAGCTTGTGCGTCTTGTCATAGAATAGCATATTCAATTCCTACCATCAGAATTCACACACCGATGTGTATCAAGGCTTCAGGGAATCGGAGACCAGGCAGCAAGTTCCAAGAAGCATGACGAGGTTCTCTCAGCTTACTCCACCATCTTGTTGCTCACTCCCTCGCCTCCGGAAGACGTGCTGATGGGATGGGCGAAAATGGTGCTCATTCGTCGCTCAGCGAATGAGGCATTGGGTACCGTGAAAAAGGTATGGTTTATTGGGTCTTTGAGAACTGAATGATAATTCTCGTTTCGTTCAGTTCAAGCTTCCCATGTTTCGTGTTTATATGGCGGTCTGCAATGTTCTCGAAAATGACGATCGTCTTATAGAGGCGGTCGAATGTTTCCGAATGATGAAAAATGAGCTATCAGAGGAGATAAGCATCCTCAACGAGCGTCAGCAGTGGGAACTCGGTGAGTAATCCCACTTGCCACTCAGAGAGACGAAGCTGAAGATCTCTCCAGATTTTCGACAACGTTGTAGCGGAAAATTGGAAAAAGAAGGTGATGCAGCAATGGATGCAAATAAGCATGATGCGGCCATCGGATCCTACTCAATCGCACTCTCACTTCATGCAACGAATATCAGCGACATCATACTGAGATGCTGCAAGGCGCGAGTAGGATTGTTGAAGGATGAACTCATAAACGCCACCCAGGTATAAATTGATCCGCACAGCATGCCGAGTTGACGGCACTGACTGCACAATCAGATCACTGAATGCGAGCCATTGAACTACGAGGGGTACAAAAGGAAACATGCGGTATTACACAGCCTAGGGCGTTACAAGGAAGCATTTGACGCATTCGAGACGATGTTGTCGAGGATGGAAAATTCGCCTGACCCACAAGTTCAGCGTGAGTCGTTCTCATCAATGTTGCGCAGACGACATGGGCTGATTTTGTGTTGACAGACATGCGGGGTCGTTATCTCGACACGACTCCACTCATTCGCCAGGTCGTCGAGCAAACCATCCAAGAGATACCCCGAGCACTGGTTGACACCACGACTGGTTGTCTCCATGATAAGGAAATGCAAGCGGCAGCTTTCGAGCAGTGCTCCATGTTCAATGAGTTGCGGTCTTCCATGATTATCCGCGATCGGCTCGACCATGCGCGCATCCAGTGCAAGGTGGAGAAGTTTTATGAATACGTGATGTTCTCGCACAGGTGGCAGCCACCCGAGCCATCATTCCAAATGGTTGAGAATAGCGTTATCTACGGACTACCCACTTCCCCCACGATCAACAAACTCATCAACTTCTGCAAGCTCGTGCAGTCTCGCAGATTCCGGTGGGCGTGGAGCGACACATGCTGTGTTAACCAGAGCGACAAGGGAGTTCAGCAAGAATCAATCGTTGCCATGTTCCAGTGGTATTGTCGTGCGGCACTGACAATTGTCCATCTTGTTGGGGTTCTCTCGGAATCCCAGAAGCCTGGGTGTCTATGGAGGAGCATCTGGAACACTCGTGGATGGACATACCAAGAGTACGTCGCGTCAAAGGTTGTACAATTCTATACGGAAGATTGGAAGCCATATCTTGGTCTGGAGATATTCAATCACAAGGAATCACCTATTATCCTCGCAGAGATGGAACAGGCAACCAAGTTTGCTACTGAGGCACTTGCCACACTTCAGCCGGGGCTGACGAGGGTGCGCGAGAAGCTTTACCTCGCTTCGAAGCGCCAAACAACGCGGAAGGAAGATATCGCATACTGTCTGTTCGGTATCTTTGATGTCACACTCCCGGTCATATATGGCGAGGGCACGCGAGCAGTCCGTCGTCTTCTGGAGTACATCTTGACCCAATCGGACAACGTCACACTTCTCTCTTGGACTCAGGCTAGAAACTCCAGTATTAGTGCGAATAGCTACCTCCCTGCCGACCTCACTGTCTACGACCAGATCGAGCCCCCTCACGTTCCGCAGCCGATCGAGACCGCCGAGATGGACGGGATGATCATGGCCTTGCAGTCATCCTTGCCCGACCCCCTGCTCGCCGTTCAGTTGTACCAGCGACTGTATGACCTTCCCCCTCTGTCGATCATCACTGGTCGACTCCGCCTTCCTGGATTTGTTTTCTCCCTGACATCCCTCACCCCTATCACAGCGAAACGTGGATCGGACTCGATCGTTCATGTTTATCATGCGACTGCGCCCGTCCTCGGCGACGTACGCATCGAGACCAACGACGACTTGGTGGGAATGCACGGCTTGGTCCTCATACACCCTTGGATCAGTCCCCTTCTGGATAGGGATTTCACTGGCGGGGCTGCTCAGTTTGATCTAGCCATGCGTTCCTTACGGCTAGTCGTTCGACTGAAGCAGCCGTTCGGTGCACTGTTGCTTGCTTCGGAGGGGCGCGTGCTGTATAAACGTGTTGCGACGGACAGTTTGATCAAGGTTCAGATCCGGGCAGAGACGGCGTTGGAGGAGTTGATAGACAGCGTGCGTATAGTCGACGTTCAGTAGTCGTGGATTGTTATTGGCTTTGGTTATCGCATACATGGATTCCTTTATATCGCTTTCTGCCAGACCTATCAGTATCTACACTTTCAGAGTGACTTTCAAGCAATATCTTTGTCGTGACTGTATGGTGCCGATATGAGCTTTTCATTCATTCCTTTTACCTCTCTCGTCCCGTCGTCACTTGTACATAATGCAGAGAGCTAATGTACGTCGACCATCCGCCCGCCCTTTCGTGCTGCCACGCAGACCTGGTTAGGCCAGCTAAGCGAGTTCATGGACGCGCACGCCAGAGATATGCTCTTGTTCGCTCGTGTGGAGCGTGCGTAATACAGTAGTGTCTCCGGCAGGTGTCTTGTGACAAGGGGTGACTTTTCCACCGACGGATGGCGCGCACTCTGCGCATATAGACAGATAGGTAGAGGTCGGCACGGCGATTCTTGGCAGACGCGGACGAGGCCACATTTGGTGAAGAAAGCCCCTCTTGGGGGGCAGGGTGATACTTCACGGACCTATTAGACATGCGCTGTCGTAGATGTCAGAGACTCTGAGGGTACCGGGAACGTGGGTGGCGTGATCAAGATACAGAACCAGAATTCGGGAGGAAGGTGAGTCGCTCTGATGTTAGCGTGATTCACTGAGACGAAAGAGCGGATGGCAAGGCCTCTTCTCTTTCTCGACCATTTCACTGATACCTGGACATGAAACGAGTCACCCATGAATCTCTTCTCATCGTCTCCACCTAGAGTGCACATTCAGGCTTGCATAATAACCATAGGCAGAGCTTTGACTTTGGGTTCGTCAGACCCCACTGCAAATGCAAATACATGGGTAGTACTCGAGTCAGGTCTTCAGGAATCGAGGGGTGGACTCTGAGTCTGGTACAAGGTACACAAGCGTAGCGTGTTCACAGTAGGTGGTGTATTGTATCCTCGAAGTTCACTGGACCAAAGGATGCATTGCAGGGCAGTTCAGAACTCGGAGTTGAGTATACCTATGAAGGGGATTCATGGTCAGATAGACAAATAGCTCTATGTGAGTTGAGGACCAGTCGAACACGCGCTAGGGCATCGCAGGAGACTCGAGTGCGTTCAAATAGTGTTCTGTAGGGAAGCAATCGAGAAGATGGCAAGGTGGCGCGTACAATTGATGAGCCATTGCTAGAAGATCATTATGCCACTTCGCATATGCGCGCTGGGTATAGTCAGGACCCGGGGACTGTGTCATGCTGATCATTAATATCGACAGCCAAAAAACAGAATACGATGAGATACGTTAAAAATCTGATAGCATGTCTTTTACACCCAGCCAGTAGTCACTGTCTGTCCGCTTGCTAATCTCACCCTTGGTTAACCATGCAAAGTCTTGGTATCGATCTGGGTCGGGGCGAACTTGCCCTGCAAGAATATGGGCTTTGTAAAAAAAGACAACGTCCTACACGGGAGCGGTGAGTAAATAGATTTTCATAATGGGGGTAGAACTCACGTCTTGGGTGTTCTGTTTAGGAGGATGGTAGGCACCTATTGGGTTCCGACCCACTATCCACGTATCCATATGTCGTCCACACTCTGTATCGAGTCTTCGATGTGCAGCCTTGGAAATTGTTTGAATATGTTCAACAGCCACGTTTCAGCAACACTCACCACGTGTAAGAATTCGCCCTTTTCTACGTCGCCTTGTGGAAACCGCCATACGTCCTTGTCGTCCTCTCGCGTTTTGAGTATGAGATAGAGATTGCGCTGACCCCTCCTGTTGAGGTCTTTGAGATCGTGGGACTCGTCTGCCTTGTGGATGCGCGGCATGGACTCGTCCACTTCGTCCTTCATGGCTATTTCCATGAGCTCGGTCGCCTCGTTGCGTTCCTCAGAGGGATCCATGCCAAACGGTGCACCGAACGCCCTCCGCTCGCGTCTTTTCTCCTCGATATTGAATCGCGTCTCGAGTGGCGAGCCTTGCTTGAAGTAGAACTCGGTTGGGATGGGGTTGCGCAGGGCGCGGTGTATGCGGGCTTGGTAGGCATAGAACGCTTTTTCAAAGGGTGTCGGGGTGCGGGTAAGGAGCGGCGAGCGGTTGAGGATGACGGCGGCGTGCAAGTTTGAGCGCGTGCGGGTGCTCGACGTCGCCTCCGTCGCAAAGGCGCGTCTGCAAAGTTGAGGAGCGAACATGAGCGTTTTTGTTAGTACGCCGTGAGAAACTTGCGCTTTGCTCGCCATGTCGGTCTCGCTCGTGTCTAATGCATACCTCGACGAGAACTCGGCAAAGATCAGGTCGAAACCGGTTCCATGGGAGGTGCGATCTGACCTTTTATTCAATATTCGCAGCTCACCCCGTCGGCCAGGGATACCAGCGTGCCGGACTCGTCACCTCCGAAGAGCTCGTCCTCATCAAAAAGGTAGACAGACAACCCAGGGCAAAGGTCGAGTCTATCCTCGTCTCAGATGGCCAGACATACGCGCTACTCTATCTCCGTCTGCTCAAGAAGCTTCAGAGAGTCGATACCATGCAGTGTCTCCTCGTCCTGATCGCAGACGCGCTCTTGGGTGTGTTGCGCATGCTTGCTTTCGGATCACAATCAATTCAATGATGTAAACTGGCAGATCATGACGAAAGGATAGCGCTGTTCGCAAGGACTGTACAGTCGGATCCCGACCTGCCTTACTTGCCGCTGCTAAGGTACCTCTTCCTCTCGTCTGATCGATAGACAGCAGTTTATGTGACATACAGGACTCTGGAGGCACAAGATGAATTCGTGCAGCTCAAGTCTGCACAGATCCTCACCATACTCCTCAGCTCCGAGTCCACCCCACTTCAACACCAACATCTGCAACCTTTCCTGAGGGTCCTCGCATCTCTCATTCAGGGTCAATCATCAAACAAGCGTGAAGTCGCAGTACAATGTCTCGAAGCCTTGTTAGCCCGCCCAGATTGCCGACGAGCAGTCTGGGCCATCCCCGGTATTATCGCTGGGTATGCCGTACTCCTTTTAGTTTATCTACTAGGGTTCCAACTTTCTCGTGCAGGCTGGTAGAAATCCTTCGCCACAAGCCCACTCCTCAGATGAGCTACCAAGTCATATTCTGCTTGTGGCTTTTGACGTTCGAGCAAGACGTCGCCGCCCAAATCAACAAGTCGGTCTCTTCACTTTCTTCACGACAACGGTGATCACCAAACAATCCCGCAGGAAATTCGACATCATACCCCTCTTGATCTCGGTTGCTCAGGCTGCAGCTAAAGAGAAGGTCATTCGCGTGATCGTCGCCACGTTCCGAGTATGTAGCATTCCCTTTGCTTGCTCTTCGTTCCTCACGCTCCTTTACCACCAGAATTTGATCACGAAAGCTCCTTCTGCTAATTTGCCAGCCATACTGGTCGCGCAATTACTTCCGTTCTCCAAGAACCTCTCCGCACGTAAATTCTCTGACGAAGATATTCTGGAAGATGTCCAGTTTGTCCGAGACGAGCTAGAGCGCAACTTTGACAGCTTGACGTGAGTGTCGTGGATATACATGTTCCCGGCTCGTTGACGCGGACTCAAGGACTTACGATGAATATATCTCCGAGCTGGCATCCGGTCATCTGTCCTGGACGCCTGTGCACGAGTCGGACGACTTTTGGCGGGAAAATGCTTCCAAGCTGAACGAGAAGGATTATGAACAGCTCAAGTTGGTGTTACATCACACATCGCATGGTTGGAGATTAATCTAGCTTCTGCCCAGAATCCTCATCCGCCTACTGAATACGGAGGACCCCCTCGTACTCGCCGTGGCAGTGCACGATCTCGGACAATACGTCAAACACTATGAACGAGGGAAGAAGTGAGTTATTCCCCTATGGACCAGCTTCACCAAATCAACCTCGCATTGCCAGAGTCATTACAGACTTGGGAGCCAAGGCACGAGCCATGGAACTCATGACGCACCCAAACCCGGACGTGCGCTACCATGCACTCATATCCGTCCACCAACTCGTCAGTCACCCATGGGTCACTGCATGACTGCTGGGCGTTGAGGTCACGAGCATACAATAGCGAAGCATTCGTAGAACAGATAATGATTGTTGTCACGGCTGGATCCATATCTCTGCGATGACATCCAGTTCCTTCAACGTGCGTGGTTCCTTGGTAGCAGGATATGTACCCGGTTCTGTATCTGCGTCCGAGAGATGATCAATGACCAGAATAAGTCGAAGTCCGCCTGCATAGACGAAGCCTGTGCGAAGTGGTAGGAAGGTAAGTTCAAACGTTTGGCTTGCTTCAACGCGGGGCGCGTCGCCCGTTTGAATGTCGGGTTGGGTGAGGTCGAAGTGGTCCAACGGAACGGTGCATGAGCCAAGGAACGAGCATCCACGGAGCTTTGCATTCCTACTTTCGTCCAGCGTCTCGAAATAAGGTGGTGGCAACGATTGCAGTGGGTCCCCTTCGGTAGCGACCAATTTCTCAGGCGACGACACAAGCGTTACATTGCTTGCGACGTTGTCCGGTGCCTGCGTCGAGGTCGTCAAGGACGTAAGAGGAAGAGCGGGATGGTGTCGGACTTACCATGGGTGTCTCTGATGAGCTCTGGCCCAACACCCGCCGTGGCACGAGATGTTGCACGACGAAGCGGACTCGACGCCGTCGACCTCGCGGGAGCGTGGCCGCGACGCTGAGCCTGAGTGCGAGCGTGAAGGGTTTCCCCACCCGGACCCCGTCTCCAGCACGTCGCACGACGACAAGATCGACATCCAGATCTGAAAGTGGTTCTGTGATGACGAGCGGTTGTGGTTGTGGTTGTGAACCTAGGGCGGGGGAAAGCGGACGCGGGACGGAGGTTGGAGTTCCTCCGGGTTGGGGTCGGGGACGAAAGGGAGAGCCTGGTCTGATTGTACCCGGGGGCGGTGAGTTGGGTCGGGATGATGGGAGCTGGGGGGAGCGAGGCCGGGATGGACTGGAGGGGACACCTTGCGGTGCACGTTGGAGGTATGGCGGGATAGCGCTAGGGGGCTGCGATGGTATCGGTGGTGGTTGTGTCGGACCCTGGATTCTGCGCGAGAGCATCTATGAACGCATAGAGAGGTAAGTAACCTTGCACGTCAGCGTGGGGAGCAAGAACGATGGCAGGAAATATCTCTCACAGAAGTCAAGAGACGTCCTGGTTCACCGAATTTCGAGCGCCATGAGATATCGAGTCGGCCGAGGGGAATGACAGTCCCGGGCGGATGTGTTATCGGAAAGATGGATATGTTGCTGGGAGAGAGAACGTATATATATTGTCGGATGGCCTGAGGTTGCATGAGTGCCATCGAATCGGAAAATAATTGTTTCTGGGTCTGTGAGCCGTCGTCTGAGGGACTAGGTGTCGAGAGGCAGTTGGCATCCAACGCCTGCCAGCCCTCTGCGCATTCGAATTCCATCCGATCGAACCACATGGTTTCTTGGGTCGTGTTCTGGACGTGAACTTCGAGGAACACTTTTTCGCGTTCCAGGGGGTCGATGAGGGCAGAAGGGGATTTCGGGGCGTGGACTTTCGTCTTGACTGACAAGGGGTTAGTGACCTGTCCGATCCGCGTCGTCGTCATCGTCATTAGATCCTATACATGTTCCCAGTGGGTGCACAGAGAAACGCACCGAAAACTTGTAAAACTTGCGAAAACTCTGCGTGCTCGGATCGTCGGAGCCTTCCGCCGGACCCGGCGCATAAGGATACCCAGGTGGAAGTCGATACGTGACCGTACACGCCAACACGTGTTGTCCGAGATCCTTCACCTCATGATGGACGACGTGCTCGAGACCGTCTCCCGCCGTGAGCGTGCGGTCCACGCCACCGAGCTCAGACAGGAGTAACTTGGAGTTCGCGGTCTGCATCTCGAGGCGGACGTGAACGCCTTGTACCGCGGCGTGCGTTTCGTTGTTGACAGAGATGCAGCAGGAAAACATTTCTCCAAGCTGAATGGCACCGAATGCAGATGGGAGGGTGAGGAATTCGGAGACGTGAGTGAGGTCGCGAAGGGTCTTGGGGTGACCGGGGAGCGGGGTCGTGCCTTGCAGAGAGAGTATTGACGCAGTAGAGTGAGCAGAGAAAGATGGAGAGCTGGAATAAAAGGGTTCCCAAGCAGCCGCGAGTCCGGGCCGCTATCAACAGCGATGATTATCGTTCGTGTCGAGGGGGAACTCGGCGGAAGAGAGCACGCACAGATACCCGCATCACCTTCAAGGATAGAAGATGACCTTGTCCATCAACACTCGTCATGTTAAAAACAACTTGCTGATATTGTTGAGCGTCTCGCACAGAATCAGTGATCGACACGAGTCTCTGGCGTTGTTTGTCCGTGTTATATTTCAAAGTGTAACGAGGCGAGACACTTAGTCAGCAAAAGGACTAGCGACCATCAATATTAGAGCTCAGTTGAGGCGACAAACGGTGTCACCTCAGTATAATAGACTCCAGTCTCGCGTTTTATCCTCCTAGTAAATTTCCACATTCTTTACCCCGTCTCACGCTAGAAAGTGCCACATCTTTTTTGGTCAAATCTCTCTATCTCTTATCTTACCCTCTCTCTTCATTCTCGACTGTCGTGGACCATACGGGCTGGCCACCTTCAAGTCTAGTAAGTATTCAAAAAATATCATGCATCAATACTCCCTTCGTAAAACCGCCGCTCGGAATGAAGCGACAGACGAAGCGCCTCAGCCACAAGCTGAGAGCGAATCGGCATTGTCCCCGAGCATGCCGCTCGACGAAAAAGCACGTGCTCCATGGCCTCGCCGTGAGGAAGCCATGCGTTTTGAATCTGCTCCGCCCGACGAGGTGTCAGAATCCGTCCGTACAGACGATGAGAGCTAGAGAAAATATCATGCATCGATACTCCCTTCGTAAAACCGCCGCTCGGAATGAAGCGACAGACGAAGCGCCTCGGCCACAAGCTGAGAGCGAATCGTCATTGTCCCCGAGCATGCCGGACGCTGAGCTCGGATCTAATGATCCTGGAGCCAGCACCACACCGACGCGTGCCTCACGGTCCTATCGTGACGTGGCCGCGCTCGACGAAAAAGCACGTGCTCCACGGCCTCGCCGTGAGGAAGCCGTGCGTTTTGAATCTGCTCCGCCTGACGAGGTGTCAGAATCCGTCCGTACAGACGATGAGAGCTAGAAAAAAACCCTATGCTGCCCCATCATTTCCCGGTGATTACCATGAGGAAATGGTTGATCCTCAGGCGAAAGAGCCTGAATGGACGACAGTGCAGCTAGGCGTGGCAGGGACGCAGTCTTACCTAGCGTATCCACTGGCTTAGCCGACTCTCGAGTACGAGAGGCAGAAGGCAATAAAATTGGCCAAGCATGGCCTTACCCCCGAGCAACGGAATACCATCCGTAAGCGAAAAAAGGCAGAGAAATATGCCACCGATGTTGAGACCGATGAGTCCCCCGGCGAGGATGCAGTCCAAGCTAAGGGCAAGACTGTTAACCCCCGTGGCAACTGAGGCACTGTTACGTTCAACGACCAGGAAGTGGACGTTGAAGAACAGCATAAGGCACTGGACCGTTGGAAACGACAACGGCAGAAGCTGCGGACGGCTGAGACGCCTGAATCGGCTCGACAGGACCTTTCCCCAATGCCCAGAGCGGCGAGCGCGACTCCAAAAGCGCCTAGCACTCGGTTAGCTCCCAAAAATCTGATCGAAGGAATGATCGACTCTGTATTGAAGGCAAAGAGTCATCGCCCTCGGGCTTCTAGTTCTCGCAAGCTGGAGCCTGTGCAACAAATAGCGCTTGGTAGTTACCTGGGGCGCATCCTACACGGAAAACGCATCCCGGATGATAATCCCGGTGATGGATCCAGTAGCTTGGACGACTCGAGCAGTTCGTCAGACCCGGACAGCAGTGATAGAGGGACCAGCTCGTCCTCGTCGTCATCATCGTCCTCGTCACATCGGGACGCTCCCGAAGCAGGAAACGGCACGGGCGCGGAAAAAAGAAGGCAAAAAAGGGACGGAAAAAGCGTTCTCACACTGGCAGCCGCAAAAAGGGGTACGGCAAACTTACTTAAGTAAGCCGATCCTCTAAAGGTCGCGCCCTCGTATTGCCTCAGTCGCCCTGCGAGTGTGGCCAACTCCCTCGATAGGGCTTAAGATTGGTAGCCGAACCCTAAACGGACTCCGATGGGCAGTGGTCGGGGTAGCAGCAGCCCCCTGATGAGAGCTTTCGCAGGCTCGAAACCGCTACCCACTGCTTCCTTACCTGCCCCTTACTCATACTGTACATCGCTTGCTTGATGGCCCGACCCTGATCCTTGGAGTGGGGTGTCCCGACGGACGATCAAGCAGGCATGACCGCCCGAGCGTCTCTCTTCGCACACAGACAAAGGACTATGGCCTTCGGCCATGGTCGGCGTTGCAGGGCATATAAGACGGAATGTCCCCATCCCTTTCCTTCTGTTTGATCTCAGTGGATCCTCTCGACTATCCTTGTTGGAAGTCAGCGGTTTCATCTTTTTGAAAGAACTAAGCTTTCTACTACATACAGAACGCCCAAGGTACTGCTCGTGTGGAGCCCCGCCGGTTGTCGACGCCTCGGCGTCGCGCGAAGTGAGTCATATGTCCCCTCTAAAACTCCAATGCCCTCTCTTCGAGGAGCGGAGGATGTCCGAGGCGGCGTCATGCGTTCCTACCGTGACACCCTTGCTCCTCGTGTTGTCGTCCGATGATCATTCCGGACCTTTGTATGCTCCTAGAGAGTTGCCCACTGGCAACCCAGCTGGTCCCCATTCCCGCCCAACGAACATCTCGAATCTCGGATGTTAGCGAACGCGATAAGGCCATGAAACTTTGGTTTCGGACTGAATGTTTACATTCAGAGTGAGATAAGCTGAACCCCGAAAAGTCGTCGTTAAAAAGCACTTGATGGCGGCAGCGGAGGTGATCGGGATTGCCCACTCTGTTGGTGAGAACAATGACCATTGTCCTAAGAACCGAAACAAAGGTCTAGGTCTAAGAAGCTACAAATGGACAAGGCTTTGATGTACCGGGCACCTTGCGCGCCCCTGCGGAGTACGTTCAGTTGGACGAAGAAGAGGCTTCCATTGTGAATGTAGACGGGCTCAACCAGTCACGGTGCCCGTTGCCGTTGGGGTGGAGGCGGGTGGTGGGATCCCAACACGCCATAGTCAGCGTCTCGCAAGGCCATCTATTCCCGGTGGTGAGCTTTCTCTAGCGGCTGTCCCTCCTTGTGGGACCAGCGCGACCAGGGGAGGTCAGTCCCGGGGATGCGGTGGTCGTCGTGGCACTCCCGGTCAGTCAGTCAGTGCCAGTGCCAGTGCCCTGGCGTAGCATCTGCGCCTGTGGTGCCCGCTCCTGTTGCTCGTGCTCGCCGCTCTCGTCCGTTGTCCCTCCTGCTGAGACGGGTCGCCCGGAGTCTGCTGAGTTTACTCGTCGCGAACATGATCGGTTTGTCCTTCGCAGCCTCGCGAACTGCTGGAGGATGGTGGAGCCCGAGCCTGGTTCCTCGCAAAAGTTACCAGCAATGGGCCAGTAGCGGGTCCTTCGCATCAGCCGTAGTAATGACAATCCTTCCACGGCCGTGCTATCATCTCCGCCTCGTGACGAGGCACTGGCTGTCCTGTACCGTGACGATCTTCTATGCCACATCCGGGACCATTACGAGCACATGTGCCAAATAACGATCGGCTCTTCCCTGGTCGACTAGAGCACCCTGTGATGACGACGAGCAGTACTGGGAGGTCGATCAAGTGTTAAGTCACCACGGAGCAGGCAACGACCTACTGTTGCAGGTACATTGAGTGTCGGGCAACGTCACTTGGTTGCCGTATTATCAGATCATCCACCTGACGAGTGTCACTGATTATCTGAGTCTGTTTGAGGTTGAGCGCATCAAAGACCCGAGGACGAGCAGCTACATAACGGACACGGCGCGTCGGCGGAACATCAACACCCCTGCAAACCTTGCGCACGCTCACGCCCCATTTACCTTCAACAAATTCGAACTCATCGTCCAGCCAGGGCAAGTTTCCCTACCCCAACTTCCGTCGCGTCGACGACGACTTCAATATGATTGATGCGACTAGGAATGCCCATCCCTACCTTCGTAACGCAGGACCTGTTGGAGCCCTACCTGGAGTATGGTCATCAGTTATGCATGCGACATAATAGTCGGGAGCTCCCACCGCAGCCAGCTGTATACACCACGATAGCCCGAGCATTCAATACGAAAGATCCTGCCAACCGCTTCTTGGAGATCAGACAGTATGGCTTCTGTATCTTATCTGAATCGCGCTCAACCCAAATTGACTCAGTTTTTCAGGAGCCACGTACCCGTCGAATGAAGTCCTTGCCGGACAGAGGATGCACGAAGCGCAGAGAAGAAGGAAGGAGAGGGTAGGACTGGAGAGGAACAGGGAGCTAGCACATCGGGAACGGCTGCGAATTTGGAGGAAACAGGACTCACGGAGATGGGAATGGACGGGGAGGTCGGCGAGGAAGACGAAACGGACGGACATCAATGTATCAACCGAGGCTTCCTTCGACACGTTGTTGTCGGCGGCGCCCGCATCACTTTCCCCTCTATCTACTATCCTCGAAAGCGCTTAGCTGGACTTCATCAATCCACCATTCACCTCGGACTACATACCGTTGATCGAGAGCCCCGCACCAGGACCATCTAATCAACCACCCTCACTCCCCACAACCCTGGACCGAGGATGAACGAGCGACTGGGCACCAACACCTGAAAATGGCCAACGAAGTCCTCGCTAAGCAACGGATCCAAGATGCTCGGCGCCGAAGGCAGGAAAGGGCAAGGAGGGCAAGGGACAGGGAGCAGGCTTATCGAGCAAGATTACGAGTAGGAGGATATGGGTTAGGGACTCACGGAGAAGGATATGGCAGAGGAAGTCATCTAGGGTGAGGGGGCGGCCGATCCTGGAGGCCGCTTGCCAACGTCTCATTCAATGTGCTGCTGTCTGTGCCAACCATACCACTGTCCCCGCTATCCATCCTCGGGGCCGCACCACTTGGATTCATCAACCCACCGGAACCCTCCAACCAGCCACACCCGCTCCCCACTACCCTTTCCGGCGCGTTCTTACCTGAGACTCTGCTCGAGCCAGATTCGGTCGTGCCACATGGGCGCGGGTCTCTCTCTTGACTCAAATTACGAGGACAGCGGGGCTCTGGCCGGAGACGTCCACATGCTCGATGGAAGTGAAGGGACCCATGACGAGGAAAGCGGCACAAGCGTCAAATTAGAATGGAGCGAGGATGCGGCTGAATGAGCAAACGCGGGAATTTTGCGAACTAATAAAAAGGACTGTTAACAACATGGGGTTGAAGGCAAATGGAACACACCTGATCTTTCCTTTTCCTTGTCGGATGTAGCAAGTTGGTCACGGAGTTGTTGAACAGTCGACTCTAGATTTACTATATTGTGCTCTGGTGGAAACGAATATCAGTACAGCGAAGTCATTCAGATAATAAGCACACTTTGACTCGCATCCCTCGCATTGAGGGCCATGACCGTGTCTTCGGGACCTCTTTTTTCAACCCTCAAGCGCCGGACTTCCTGCTCCAACGACACCCGTCGCAACTAAGGACACACTGATAAGGACCCGATCTCGCACGCTTACGAGCACTTATATAATCGCAGTAGGGCGAGGGAAGGATGTTGCAAAGATTCCGAAGTGTGATTTTGTTGTTTCCGGCGGTCGCAATGTCGTTGCTTGGTGATATGGCCATGGACCAGACGCGCTGGGAGTGCTGGATGGAGGTCCCGATTTGTTGGTGGGTCGTGGTGTCCCAGAATGAGAGCGACGTGTTAGCAGAGGCTGCGATGACCGCGTCGTTGCACGCCAGTGCGATGTACGTTGGTTTGATGTCGCTGTGAATGCGCCATCTTGCGAGGGTCTTCTTTGTGGACACGTCGAGACAGTAGTGAATGTTGCCGTCCGTAGACAAGGCAAATAGTTGTTCGCTGCCGGTCGCCCAAGCGAGCGATTCGTTGCATGCCGTGTTGACTTCGATTGGAAAATCTGTGAGAAGGTAACCGTCATTGCTGTCGTAGATCCGAACAGACTCGCGCCTTCACGTAGCAGTCGCAATGAGTCGGGAGTCGGGAGAGAACCTGACTGCAGCCAAGAAGTGGTCGTGTTTGAGAGGGCCACTTGAAGCAGTTGCTGGCCAAGAATGGTTATCGTTCGTGTCGAGGGAAACTCGGCGGAAGAGAGCACGCACAGATACCCGCATCACCTTCAACTATAGAAGATGACCTTGTCCATCAGCACTCGTCGTGTAAAAACAAGATATTGTAGAGCGTCTCGCACAGCGGGCCAGAGTCAGTGATCGACACTAGTCTCTGGCGTTGTTTGTCCGTGTTATATTTCAAAGCCTCTGTTGTTACGCGGCTTACTAGTCCCCACTGCGAGTGTGGAGGGGGCGCAAATGAGTCGCGCTCTGCAAATTGCCTTCCCCTAAAGTTCAAGGATAGTTGCCCTTTACGAAACCTGAGCCTTCCGCGTACGCACCCCGTTGAGCGAACAAACTTCATCCTCCTGATTGTCATACCATGTAAGTGGGGATCCTGCGGGCGCTGTCTGGGACCTTCGATCACATCAAGAGATATCAATAGCTGTACCTTAACGGCCCACTGGTCTGACAGGAACGGTCCGACCAGTACTAGTGCGTTCCACTTCGCTATTTTCTGAGAAGTTAGAATCCTAGCCTGACGGCCCACTAGGAAGCCGGTGCGGGTAGGCAATCATGAATAGACAATCAGCGAGCTCGGCTACGTGCCAACGTTGACGAGAATAGCCTGAACATTTAACGATGACTCTGGGTCGGATTGGGGACCGGTGAAATGAGGGATATGGTGTGGTTGCCAGTCCGTCTGAACATGTCTGTTAAACAGTAAACTTACTAGTATGTTTTGATTTTTTTGCTCACTGCGGTACAACTTAGTTGACTGCCATCAGGTGCACGGCGGATACGAGCAGGTAAGAGAGAATTGAAGCGGCAGCCACTGTCTCTCGCTTGTACATGGTTCGAGTCAGAACCTTGCTCTTCTGTCCAAACAGTGTTTCGCGCTTCAACAGACGCGGCACCGAGATCTCTGTGATATAATAACTGCCAACCCTCGGTTATTGTGAGGTGAGGTACGAACGGTATCTTACCTGAAGAAACTGAGGGTGAGTTGCGCGACTACCTCCCACTTCCCGTCCTCGGCGCGCACCCGGATGAACTCTCTTTTCGACGACGAGTTCGAGGACAAGGTAACCAGGTTCGCTGCCGAGGACGGCGTCGTGTACGACGTCAAGGTCAAGGAAGAAACAGATGGTGACGTCATCCTCGCCATCTATCGTTCCCCACCCAGATCCGACCCCTTCGCCCAGATGACGGTCCGCACCACCTCCACTATCAGCTCAATTCCTAGCTCAACCACTCCCCCGCCAACCTCATTCCCTCGCTCTCATCATCATCAGAGGTAGATTCCTAAAACAAAAGGAAATTGTCTCGGAAGGCTTTGTGAATAGCCGCCGATGGTAGATGTGGACTGAGAGTCGAGACAAAGCGTGTCAGACTTGCAATCTATTGTGTCTGTGTGGACACTGAAAAGGCCACATTCTTCGAATGGACGCTTTGGCCGTGGTGTGTTCCACGGACACGGTTGGGCCCGTCGTGAGTGCTCCAAACTGTTGTTAGCTTCCTCAGGGAATATTTCGTACATCCAAACAAAGCTGACGATAGTGTAATCTAGAAATTAATCAGTATACCCATTTCCCGCACATCAAAGAGCCTCGTCGCTGACTTGGTCCGTGTTTGCTCGTGCACGTTAAACCGATGAGTTCATAACACATCATATCACGAATAGTCAGTTTGCAGATTGGCATGCCAACGTGATAGATGATGATCGGTACAGGGCTGAATATGTGGACCATATCAGCGTAACTCGGGACGGGCAAGCCGAAGTGTAGATGACTACCGATCGAGTACGAACAATTAATACCCAAATGGATTCTTTTTTTCCTTCTTTTGTCAAATCTCTTTACTTTTGTTGTGGTGGTCAACGGTGTGGAGGTGTCAATGCTTTGGCAGTGGGACCCAAGGTATAAATTTGCCGGCTTGATATCGATCCACTAACAACTTCCTCCCCTCTAGTTCTCATACCAACTGCTCATAGATCTTCCGCATCGCCTTAGCTTCGTTAGCCATCGTCTCGCGCTCTCATAACTCAAAGCCATGCATCATGCACTCGAAATACCGGAGATTCTGCTTATCATCTTCAAATATGTCTTCCGTCCACCCTCGAAGCTCCCACGTGCCTTGTCAGACACCAAGCATAATTCCGACATGGTTGCTTTAGCAAGGACATGTCGCGCGTTTCAACAGCCAGCCTTGGATATCCTCTGGTCAGAGTTGCGAAACCTGTCTGCCATAACGCGGTGCATTCCACATTCATTCTATGAAAAATCATTCGTGAGTCCGCTCCCATCTGTCAACCTACTGATAGTGATCGCCTTTCGTCCCAGTTTCAACAGAACAACAGGTTCTGTAGAGCTCTAACCCAAGAAGAATGGACAATCCTCCGAAGTTACACGCAGAGAATCCACGTGGTTACAGACGATATGGGATTTGCTGTGCAGTCCGTGCCGGATAACATATTCGGGCAGGATCTACTCTTTCCCAATCTCCGGGAGTTGAATTTATTCGACAATAGAATTTCGCCTTGGCTACACCATCAGCACATCGCATCTTTGGATTCAATTAGCATCACGATCTTCGCAATGCCAGAAGAGCCACGCTCCATTCGGGACTATATCGCGCCGATGTCCAAATTATATCCGAACCTGACCAAGATCACTCTGAAGGGCAGTGGAATCGACATCTGGTCCAAGCCAGGTCAAAGCACTAGCAATGATGTATATACCTGGCCATGGAGATACCTTCGAGTCCTGGACTGTGCTAATATCAAACTGGAGACGGACGATCTGAGACATCTCTCTCGGCTACCTTCCTTGATAAAGCTCGTCTTTGCACTGAGCAATGCAGAAAACATCGTCGCTGCTCTCGGTTCAGAACACTCAGTTCTCGTATTCCGGAACTTGAAGAACTTGCAGTTCTACCATTGTCGATCTTTGAAATTAACCTCAAAGTTCCTTGCCCAAGTCAAAGTTCCTGCCGTCAAGCAACTCGTTGTACATGCCAACAAGTGTCTCTCCAAGAACATTGGATCGTTTTTTTCAGCCGTTCAGGAAGCCTGTAAAAACCATCCCGATGGTTCCATCAATATCCTGCAATCAATTCGTCTTGCCGACGTCTGTCTCTTGCAACTAGCTGAAAATTGGGACTGCAGTCGAGTCATGCTTGCCAGTGGTCAGTCTGACATGCAAACTCGTAACTGGGCCTCGGAACACAGTCTTACCTTCGAGGACCTGCGGCCAACCATGGCGTTCACCAACATCCGTCATGTAGAACTCGATGTTGTGGCTCATATACACCTTACTGATGGCGCACTCGTGATGCTGGCATCGGCATGGCCTTTCCTAGAATTCCTCTCCATCAATGAGACAGCAGGTTGGAACCGTCCTGGGTTGGTTGATGGGTTGATCACACTGGACGGTCTACAGCAACTTCTTCTGAAATGCCCGCTACTCAATCACGTTGGCCTCGGCATCCGCACGTCCAACAGCACTACCGAAGCAGCAGCTCAGTCAATAGCTACCACGGACTTGAACTCCAGGTTAAAAAAGTTGCCAGGAGATTTCTACATCAACGTGATGGATTCCATCATCGAGGAACTGGATATTCCGGCCGTTGCCACCTTCCTCGCTCGTGTCGTGGGGCCGTATGACGACTTCAGATTGAAGGCTTGGAGTGATTTGATTTGTCAGTTTTACTCGGACAGAACGGAGGTCGTAAACCGAGGTCGCTGGAACAGATTACGAAGAACTATCAAGGAAATTTTGAGACGCTCCGAGGGTGCTGGAAATTAGTTCGGTTTCATATCATGGGATCGTGCCAGTAGTGTTTGGAAAGTGTACAGACTAAGGACCTATAGGTAGAAACGTTTCCTGTCCATTTCAAGTTGGTGTGTGGCTACTATTGAATTAATTCTGGCAACCACTTGAGGTATGATATGTCGATCTTCAATGTTTCAACTACCACAGGTAGATACTATGTTTTTTTGTATAGTGCCACCACCCTGGGGAGGGGTGTTATTCTCAGGCTAAGTCCCCGACTCCAGCAGGCTGCTGAGACGGGTCGTCCGGAGACGTCTGCTGAGTTTACTCATCGCGTACGTGATCGGTTTGTCCAAGTTCGCGACCCTCGCGAACTACTAGAGGATGGTGGAGCCCGCTCAGGCTGAGCCTGGTTCCTCACACTGACAAAAGTTACCAGCAGTGGGCCAGTACCGGGTCCTTCGCATCAGCCGTAGTAATGACAATCCTTCCACGGCTGTGCTATCATCTCTACCTCGTGACGAGGCACTGCCAGTGGCTGTCCTGGACCGTGACGATCTTCTATGCCACACCGCATGGCTATCACACTCCAGGCAAGAGCACATGTTGGACTTTATCATGCTCACCACAGAGAAGGCAGCGACAGCAGGCAACGGAGGGCAATGACATCTGGTGGTTCGAGAGCTCGAGTTGCAATTGTATCGATAAGAATCCTATCTGATTGAGCATTACTGTAAGTCACTCGTTGGTCGACAAGTAGTCAATGGCGGCAGCTAGATGAGAAGAAAGAAACAATCACGTATCGATATCTCGAACGAAAGGTGGGATGTAGTCTGAAGGGAGAAAATGACAAAGAACATTGTCCAATAACTGACCAGAGCCGACAATCCACGATTACTGTACCTCGACCGTACGAACACTGTCCACCAGTTCCCGCAACGGTGTTTGTTCCCGAATCTGAACCCTGATAAAACTGTCCGTCGCGACGCGTTTGTACTGCACGCGGCCATGCGAGGCGAGTAGCAGTGCGCCGAAGGGCTCCCTGAGCCGAACGACGAACCGGAATGCGCGTGTAAGCAGATCAAACAGTGGAATATCACCCTCGAAATCCTCGTCAACCAAGGAGCTAATCCACGGATGAACAAGAACTAAATGCTGCATTGCAAGCGAGTCGTCCTTGGTTTCAATCCGTACCTCACCCAGGATCCGAGTTGTAGCATGATAAATATGAAGGCCAGAGTCGGATTGGGATGCCGGGAGAGGGGTGATGTTGGTGACACGGAAAACGAGACCAGGAAGTTTCAGTCGACCGGCAACAATAGACAGTGAGGAGACCTCGAGGAGCCGTTCATATAACTGAAGAACCGGAGAAGGGTCAGGGAATGATGAGTGTAATGCCGTGATAATCTGATCCATCTCGGCGGTCTCGACAGGTTGCGGAACATGTGGCGGAATAACTTGATCGTAAACAGTAAGATCGAATGGGAGATAGCTGTGGTTGCTACCCGCATTCCCAGTCCAAGCGAGAATGGTGGCGTTGTCCGACCGCGTGAGGATGTGTTCCAAGAGTCGTCCGACTGCTTGGTTACCCTCACCATATATGACAGGAAGGGCGACATTGAAGATACCAAACAGACAGTACGCGGTATCTTCCCTTCGCGTCGTTGCGCGCTTCGAAGCAAGATAGAGTTTCTCGCGCACCCTCGTTAGCCCTGGCTGAAGCGTTGCGAGGGCCTGAGTGGCAAACTTTGTGGCCTGTTCCATCTCTGCGAGGATGATAGGGGATTCCTTGTGATTGAACATCTCCAAACCGAGGTACGGCTTCCAATCCTCTGTATAAAATTGGATGACTCTCGAAGCAACATATTCCTGGTATGTCCACCCGCGCGTGTTCCAGATGCTCTTCCACAGAGACCCAGGCTCCTGTGTATCTGAGAAAACACCGACAAGATGGACGATTGTCAGTGCCGCACGACAGTACCACTGAAACATGGCAACAACGGATTCTTGCTGAACTCCCTTGTCGCTCTGGTTAACACAGCATGTGTCGCTCCATGCCCATCTGAAACGGCAGGACTGCACAAGCTTGCAGAAGTTAATGAGCTTCTCAATCGTGGGGGATGTGGGTAGTCCATAGATCAGGGCATTCTCGATCATTTGAAAAGATGGCTCGGGTGGCTGCCACCTGTGCGAGAACATCACATATTCATAAAACTTCTCCACCTCCCTCGTTATGCGCGCACAGTCGAGCCGATGATGAGTAGTCATGGAAGACCGCATCTCGTTGAATATGGGGAGTTGTTCGAATGCTGCTGCTTGCTGTGTCTTGTCGTAGAGACGACCAGTGGTAGTGTCAATGAGTGCGCGGGGTATGTCATGGATGGTCTCTTCGACGACATTGCGGATCAGTGGAGTGGTATCGAGGTATCCTCTCCGGAGGTCTGTTGTCAACACAAAATCAACTCATGTCGTCTGTGCGATGTGAACAAGACAGACTCACCCCGGATGTGTGGGTCAGGTGATGTCTCCATGCTCGACATCATCATCTTGAATGCATTGAATGCATCCTCGAAGCGCCCCATGCTATGCAATACGGCATGTTTTCGTTTGTATCCTCTGTAGGACAATGGGTTGCGTTCAATCAACTGATTGTATCATCAATATCATCAACATGGTGAGACGCATGACTTAATCCATACCAAAGTAGCATTGCTTAGTTCATCCTCCAAATACCCTACTCGCGCCTTGCAGCATTTGACTATGATGTCAGTGATGTTTTCCGGATCAAGCGAAAGTGCGCTTGAGTAGAATCTGATCGCCGCATCGTGGTTCTTCGCGTCCTTCGCTTCATCGCCCCCCTGTTCCAGCTTCTTGATACAGTGTTGTGGAAAATCTTGAAAGATTTTTCAGCCAAGTCTCAGCATTGTCATAGTAGGTACTCACCCAATTCCCACTGCGATCGTTCATCCGGACCACTCGTCTCCTGCGATAGCTCGCCCCTCATATTTTGGAAGCATTCAATCGCCTCCGTAACACGATCGTCGTCCTTGAGGACCTCACAGATCGCACGGAAAGCATGAAATTTTGTAAGTTTGAGCTGAACAGAACAAGTCAACAAATTGTTCTAAACAACCACATGAAATATACCTTGTCTGCGGCACAGAATGCCTCACTTGTTGAGTAACGAATGAGTGCCATTCTCGCCCATCCCGTCAGTACACCTTCCGGAGGCGAGGGAGTAAGCAATAATATAGTGGAGTAGGCTGACAGTGCCTCGTCAGGTTTCTTGGTACTCAACGCCCCATCTCCGATCGTCCGAAGCATTGATACGCATCGGTCCGTGAATTCTGATGGTAGGGGCTGAATATGCTATGCTACGATATGAGGTACACACTTACGTTCGAGCCAGTCCACTATCAATTTGTTGCACTTCATATCTTCGGTCATCGCGCTCGCGATCTCCAATAGAGACTCCGCGGCATCATATATGTGACCGTGGACATAGGCGGTTTCGCACTCATACTTCTTGTCGTGTACACGGAGCGCGTGTTGAGATTGAGCAACCTGTTTACCTAGCCCTTGGATAGTTTGCTCGAGATCAGCTGCTTTTCGCGCTGTAAGTGTAGAGGCAAACGACGGATGAGAGATTCGTAAGTTTGGATGATGATCAATGTACCTGGGAGTTCTTGCGGATCAAGGTCCGCACGTAGAGATGCAAAGAGTTCAGCCGATTGGCGGACTGCGCCTTGAGATTTGACGAGTACTTTGCTGAGTTCCTCGACCGATTCGTCGAGGTAGACGATTCTGCGATCTGATAAAAAGGTTTTTAACGACATCGGAGATGGATTGAAGGCAGAGGGAACACACCTGAGCTTTCCTTTTCCTTGTCGGATGTAACAAGTTGGTCACGGAGTTGTTGAACAGTCGACTCTAGATTTACTATATTATGCTCTGGTGGAAACGAATATCAGTACAGCGAAGTCATTCAGATAATAAGCACACTTTGACTCGCGTCCCTCGCATTGAGGGCCATCACCGTGTCTTCGAGACCTCTTTTTTCAACCCTCAAGCGCCGGACTTCCTGCTCCAACGACACCCGTCGCAACTAAGGACACACTGATAAGGACCCGATCTCGCACGCTTGCGAGCACTCACATCATCGCAGTAGGGTGATGGAAGGATGTTGCAAAGATTCCGGAGGGTGATTCTGTTGTTTCCGGCGGTCGCAATGTCGTTTCTTGGTGATATGGCCATGGACCAGATGCGCTGGGAGTGCTGGATGGAGGTCCCGATTTGTTGGTGGGTCGTGGTGTCCCAGAGTGAGAGCGACGTGTCAGCGGAGGCTGCGATGACCGTGTCGTTGCACACCAGTGCGATGCACGTTGGTTTGTTGTCGCTGTGAATGCGCCATTTTGCGAGGGTCTTCTTTGTGGACACGTCGAAACAGTGAATGTTGCCGTCCGTAGACAAGGAAAATAGTTGTTTGCTGCCGGTCGCCCAAGCAAGCGATCCGTTGCATGCCGTGTTGACTTCGATTGGAAAATCTGTGAGAAGGTGACCGTCATTGCTGTCGTAGATCCGAACAGACTCGCGCCTCCACGTAGCAGTCGCAATGAGTCGCGAGTCGGGAGAGAACTTGACTGCAGCCAAGAAGTGGTCGTGTTTGAGAGGGCCAAGCAGTTGCTGGCCAAGAATCGACCAGACACAAACTATCTTGTCATCCGATCCAGTCGCAATTCTTGTCCCATCGGCTGAGACATCGACCGCGCACACTGGCATGTCGTGTGCTTTGAAATCGGCCACCTTTTCGCAGCTGTCAGCATTCCACGTCGTCACTCTACCCTCCTGCGTCCCACACGCGATCCACTTTCCGTCTTGCGAGACTGCCAGATTCAAAACAGGACTTTCAGCATCTATCGGCTTCCCCACCTCCTTGCCATCCTCCACGCGCCAACGTCGGATCTTCCCTCTCCCTCCTCCGCTGACGACGTGCTCCCTGTCAGCAAGAAACGCGACCGAATATACAATGTCATCTTGACCATCGATTTCAGTTGGATTCGTGCCATGGGAGGTGCAGCTTTTGTCACTCGATTCCCGAAGTACCCTCCTTTCGTCGGCTAGTGATGCTCCCACCTGCTGATTGCTGTCCAAGGGAAGTGAGGCCGCCTTATGATCCTGTTCTGTAGCGCTCTTCAGCGCCATATATCGACGACAGCCACACATACCACTCACCATTCTTCTTCCGTAGGCGTACCTTGGAAAACATACTGTGCCAGGCTTAGGTTGGGTAAGTAGTACAAATGTGAATGAGTACGTCTCGGTGCACGATCATCGCCTGGTGACAATACAGGTGTGCCTCATCCACTCCCACGCTGCCATTTACCCCCTGCCCTGCCAGCACATCCGAGTCGGTATTTTGCGTTGTCCCTAATAGTCAATCTTTTTCATCAGATACTCACTGCGGAAACGATGTCTAGCTAGCGGTAGTAAAATCAGACGCGCTATGAGCTTTAGTCAGATGTCTGATTATAGGAAGGGAAAATAAGACTAAAACCTGACCTCTTGAGTTGACCTTCTCCGTCCGATGATTTGGTCTGATTTTCCCACCATGCTACACTCAGAGACAAACAAGATCTCGCGACTCGCCTTCCCCGCACCTATGATTATCGGTGAGTCATCTCGTCTCGTACGAGCATAATCTGACCTCTTCCTCTGAACGTCTCGACAAGCAGACGTCTGGTTTCTCTTGCATGCATTTAGGTGCGCTCCACCCATCTTTTTTTTCTCTCTAAGTCCAACTGTCATGACTTGCAGGGAACCACACAGGTAAGCCCGCGGATGTGCTGACCGGTCAACGATGGGTGCAGGCGTGCCGCCCGTCTTCGTCAACGCCATGACTCGCTGTCGCCGTCGCCCGCCCACCGACCTGCCTATATGCGCGTCCACATCTGCCTGCCCGCCTTCACGCTGCCCGCATCACCCCGTCGTCACCTCACCCCGTCGTCCCCTCCTCCAACGTATCGAGGATGGCGTGCGGCGACTGCGGCGCGCTCTCGTTTCTCCGGGAGCGCATGACGGTCGCCGCACGTCATCATCGCCCTCGTTTCCCGTGTCTTTGCCCCCTCCTGCCTTCCTCCTCGCCGTCGCTCTTGCACGTCAGCCCTCGTACACAACGCACTCGCACGAAGCCATGTCCGTCCAGCCACGTCCCCCCACGCGACGCCATCACAATGCAACAGCATGGCGCTACGATGGTAAGGGCGCTATGGTGCACAACACGACGGCGAGGAGCACACATCATCGCGACACCCCATCCACGTACGACCACAAATAACACAACGAAACGACAAGACAAGACAAGATGTCAACAACAACGACAATAAATAACACAATAACGACGCGACCGTGACCACGTAAGCGATGACGACAACCACGCAACTCACCGGCAGCGCGACCTGTGTTAAGACGACGCGGTAACGTCGTCGCCGTCGTCGCCCTCATCCCTCTCCTCGCTTACCATCGCCATCATCGCCATCCCGCATGTCCGTCTACCCGCCCACCCTTCTATCTCGCCCCTCGCTGTCTCGACCCCCCTGTATGCGGATGGGAGCAACACCATGAGCGGTGTACGCTGCAACTCGTCTCAAGTCGCAGTGCACACCGCTGATTGTGCTTATCAAGTTCCCCAGTATACGCGTGGATCCGCATAGCGGGTGCGGGGTCATGCCGGGGTGTGTGTTTCCTACCCGCGCGAATTAGTTCTGGTGTGGGGGGGGGGGGGGGGGGGGGCGAAAT